>JAPEVW010000022.1:7168098-7230598 GCA_027921565.1 Artemia sinica | reverse complement strand
TGGTGGTTTGTATCAGGCCAAAAAGCCTTGTTATTGATCTTTGGACTACTTTTAATAAAATGGCTATCTCAAATATTGTTTTGGATGCTTTTAGGAAAAACACGATGTGTAGCGGGGGGGGGGGGGGGGTAGCTATCCCCTGATCACTTTGTATCTTAAAAAGGGCCCTAGAACTTCTGATTGCGAAACCACTTATCCCCTTCCGAATCATATACGACCACCTTTTCTATAGTAGCCTTATATACCCCCAGGAAATAGCTTACAAACCTTTACCCGAAAGGCTCTGGGGGGGGGGTCAATCCTCAAAGACATAATTTTCATACCCTTCAACTATTCTGAAAAAATTAGTATTTAAAATGGTAATGGGATGTTTTTGGGGAAATAATGGGCATGGGGGGGGGTGCTTCAAATCACTCTTGACTCTCAAAATGGCACAATAACTTCTATTTTTAAATCAAATGAGCCCCATCTGAAGTTTATACGACTACCCATTAAATAAAAATTTTTTGTGACCCCAGGAAATACCTAAGAAACATTGCCCCAGGGCTATAAGGGGGATGGGGTGGGGGAAGTATCAACCCTAAAGATATTGTTATATGTTCTTTAGTCTGTTTTGAACAAAGTGACCATCTCACAATCTCAATCAGATGCGTTTGGTGATGAGAGAGGTAGTCAGGGAGGGGATAGTTGCCCTCCATTGCTTTTGACTCTTAAAAGGGAACTGGAACTTTCCATTTTCCACCAAATGAGCCAGTTCTAAAGCTTATACAACCATCCCTTCTATAAAAGGACATAACTTACAAACCTTGCGCCCGGGCTCTGGGGGTTTATTTCAACCCCAAAAGCTTTGTCATATGATCTTTGGACTGTTTTGAATAAAATAGCCATCTTGAAATTTCTATTGGATACACTTCGTGAAAACATGGCATTTGAGGGGAGGGGCGTAGCAGCCCTGTGATCACTTTAACTCTTCAAAAAACCCACAGAACTTCTTATTAACAATTCAATGAGCCCTTTCTAAAATCTATGCGACCACCCTTTCTATAGAAACCTTACATGTCCCCAGGCTATAACTTACAACCCTTGCCCTGAGGGCTATGGAGGAAAAGGGTGGGAAGTCAACGTCAAGACATAACTTCTGGACCTTTCAACTACGCTGAACAGAATGGCTACCTCAAAATTTTGATCGGATGTGTTTGGAGAAATGATGTGAGTCGAGAGGCTATTTACCCTCCAATCACTTTCGACTATTAGAAAAAGCAATAACCCTCTCAATTTCCAATCGAGGGAGCCCTTTTTGAAAATTCTATTACAACTCCTTCTATATTAAGTGCCCTGGTCTAAATAAATAAAATTATAATAATACATTGCAGCAATATCGTTTTTACTTAAGAATTGCTGTTGCAGTACGTATGATACTTATACCAGTGTTTACTCGTGGCATATTGCAAAATGAATGAGGAATATACAATTGGCTATATATTTGCACCCAAACCCCACAATTTGCAAATCCATAGCCTAAACTATATATTTCCAATGTATTTTGCCACACTTCACTTTTGTTTCAACTTAATACACATTAACGACTAAACAATATATTTTAAATAGCTATACAGATATAACTAAAAATATCCAACAACATTGATCCAGAACGTAAAATGTAAAATCACCCCTTTTTCTTATTTAAATTCTTTGCAGCACTGACTAGTGGAAAATTAGAGAAACTTTTCCTAAAACTCTTGGCATAGGAAAAACCCTTCTTAGAAATTTTTTGCCAAATGTGTTCTGACAAGTTCAGACAAAGAAAAATTCCGTAACGGTAGTCCAGTTTCAGTAGTTGATTACGTAGTAGCATTTTTCCTGTTGTCAACGCCAACGCAATTGGAAAACAAGATGTGAAATTTAAAAAATTATTTTTTATTACGAATTAAAGTTTAAATTTTTGGACAATTAGCGGAAATACTTCTAGATATGTCTTTATAAATCAATTTTGAAACAAACAAACTAAGAAGGTTTATGTTTTTTTGTGGAAGGAAAAAGAATTGGACACTTAGTAGAATTTTGGAAAAAAAAAAATGAATCTAACTTAAAGATAAAATGAAAAAAGGAAACGAATCCTTTCATAGGGGGGTGGGGCAGAGTTAAAGGTTTACTGGAGAAGAGTATCCATTTTTTTTATAGCAAGACTAATCCCTTTTTTTTATAGCTCAAGGCTCTTAAAAATAGATGTTAATATTTTTTTCAAATAGTTATTAGTTTTGAATGCAATTTGAAAATAAATATTTAAAAATGTTACGTAGAATCCCAAAACTGTGCTTACTCTTTAGTAAGTAAATAGCCCCTGAAGTGAACGATTTATGATCTGCGCGAAACTCAAATCAAAGCTAAATCAGTCTTGTATATGAAAAACAAAATTGGCGAATATAGTTTATATGCAGGCAGTTGCACGGGGATTTTTTTTTTCTGGAGGGGGCAATAATATTTTTTTTTGATAATTTGAAGGAAAGACCCACACAACATATTCCCTGCTTCTGCGCTATTTCATAAAAATTTGGCTAAATATCAACATTAGAGAGAATAAAGCTCTCCTATAGGTTCTTATTTCAAATTTCACTGTCTTTGAAAAAATCAGATCAATTTCAAACATTTCTTGCGGCATTTTTAAGCCAATAAAGAGAACCATGACCTAAATTCTATTTGGTTGGTTCTCCTAAACGAAAATTTTAGCTATTGAAAAAGCCCCAACAAATTTTGAGTCAAAAGATTTTCACATATGTTGCCCCCTTTGTATTTTAGAAGAGATAGAAAAATAACAGCCTGATTGCTTTTGAAAGATTTCACACATGCATATTCCCCCCTTCCCAACAAAAAAATAAATCTCAGGGTTTGCTCTTATCTTGCTCTACTCTTAGACCACTGTTAAACTAAACGTAAAGGGGGCATTGGATAATGGTTTAAAACTTACAACAGATACTTGAACTTTTAAACAATATGATCGGCTGAAATAGGTGGAGCAAAACCTGACAGAAGTGAAAGGGTGACTAAATTAAACCTGCTAGGCCAGTGGTTCCCAACTGATTTTGGACCTAGGCTTTTCTAAAATCCTAGTAATGGTGAAAGCTCGTGATATTTAAATGTCATATGTAAAAATTTTCGTGTTTTACCTCAAGGAAGCTTAAAAGACTATTACTTTGGTATCTTTACTTGGATTGTCCTCTAAACATATATCATATGAATAATGAATATTGTCTGAACACAACACCTTATATCATAACACCTAATATCTCCGGTGTCTCTCTTTATAGCCAAATTTCTGTTTATATATTTTTTTTTATCTCAATTACCTCTTTTTTGAGGCAACTTTAATATATACTGTTAATGCCCTACCGCAATCTTTTAAAGAGGCAATTGAGATAAAAAAAAAATGTATATACAGAAATTTGGCTATAAATAGAGACACCGGAGATATTTCATTAAGCCCAATTTATATTTTTTCTAGCCTTTTTGATTTTATTTTTCATTTATTATTTCCTTTCCTTTCTTAGTTGCATACGTTTTGAGGGTTTTCAGGATATTTTTCGAAATTTGAATAGATTTGTTTTCTCAACAACCTTTTACAACCTAAGACTAATCAAAGTTATAGTTACCATTCCTTAATTAGTTAAAAACGGTAATTTTTTTCTCAGACTAGACATTTTCTTTTATGTTTTTTTTACGGGTTGTGGTTCTTAACTAGGTTGTAGCAATGACGATTGTAAATGACTCTTCACTAAGGATGTTGTCATATCACCCCTTCTTTGCACCTTACCTATCATATTCTCCCACCCTATGAAGTCAACTAGAAAGCCCTTAGTCTCTACTATACTAACCTGAAACAAAAACCTATTGACTTTTAATTCATAAAGATTTTATAGTTTACCCTAATATACTAAGTTACATATTATGTTTCTTTTTGCATGAATTGCAAAAGAAGCTCCTCGCTGCTAATCACCGTCAACTATCTTCGAGCAAAGTTCAATTTTTTTAATTGTTTTGAAAAGTCGTTTGGTAAATTGAATGATTTGTTTTCGTAGTTAAAATTTATAGCTTTTAAATAGTGTTGTTGCTCATATAATTTTAAAATGTGTAATTGTAATATATTACGTATAATTATAACATAATATCATTTGTGAAATAATTGCATAACAAAGTCGAATTTATTGATCGAAGTAAAATCAAATTTACTGATTTGGATGATCATTCACGTTCGTAAATAGATAGCGTTTGATTTCATTTCTGATGAGTAAGATATATTGCAAACGAGACTAAATGCTAACTGAATATTTCTCAAAAAGAATATCCAAATTATCTCAAATATTCTCTTCAAATATTATCTCTTGTTTTATTCCTCTGTTTTTAATTCCCTCCATCACTCTGTCTCTCCCCTCGTTAAATCCCCCCTTCATAAAAATAACAGTTCATTAGGGAAAAATATTTATATTCGACAGTCTCAAAAACAGTATCTATAGTTCATCTTCTGATGACGGCCAATGTATATGGGCCAATATCCAAAGATTTTATAGTTGTTTCACTGTCAAAATAAGAGGATTTGTACCTATTGGATTGTTATTTGTCTGTCATGGAAAAGCAATGTGTTCTTCAAAAATACCCAAGAGGAATATAGAGACGTCAAAGACTCTATAAATACTCTTATTTGCCCAAAGTGAACGCAAGTTTAGAAATTTGTGAAAGAAATATATTTAATATTATATGGCTGAAAAGCATTCTAGCATTTCAACCTTGCCTATTTTACTTTTTCTGAGGCAACGCTGTAGCGTTGCCTATAGTAAAGGCCATACGGCTCCAATGATTTATTATTATTTATTTTTTTTCCCAGAGGCACTTCATATGGAATGGGTCATCGTAGAAGCTTCAAAGGGGCTCATTCGATTGGAAATCGAGAGTTCTAGTACCCTTTTAATAGTCGAAAATGATTGGAGGGCAACTAGCCCCCCCACGCCCATCATTCCCCAAACACATCCAATCAAAATTTTGAGATAGCCATTTTGTTCAACGTAGTTGATTCCCAGATAGAAAATATATTTTTGAGGAGGATACCCCCCACAACCCTCAGGGCAAGGGTTTTAAGTTATGCCCTGGGGGCATAAAAGGTTTTTATAGAAGGCGTTTGTCGTAGAAACTTCAAAACAGGCTCATTCAATTGGAAATTAAAGAGCTAGTGCCCTTTTTAATAGTCGAAAGTGATTGGAGGGCAACTAGCCCCACTCCCAACGCCCATCATTCCCCTAAACACATCCAATCAAAATTTTTGAGATAGCCATTTTTGTTCAGCGTAGTTGATTTCCAGATTTAAAATATATTTTTGAGGAGGACACTCCCCACAACCCTCAGGGCAAAGGTTTTAAGTTATGCCCTGGGGGCATTTAAGGTTTTTATAAAAAGGCGTTGTCGTAGAAACTTCAAAACAGGCTCATTCGATTGGAAATTAAAGGGCTAGTGCCCTTTTTAATTGTCGAAAGTGATTGAAGGGCAGCTAGCCCCCCCCCCTCCTACGCCCATCATTTCCCCAAATAATCCAATCAAACTTTTGAGATAGCCATTTTGTTCAGTGTAGCTGATTTCCAGATAGAAAATATGTTTTTGAGCAGGACACTCCCCCAGAACCTTCAGGGCAAGGGTTTTAAGATATGCCCTGGAGGCATATAAATTCTTATAGAAGGCGTTGTCGTAGAAACTTCAAAAAGGTTCATTCGATTGGAAATTCAAAGGGATAGTGCCCTTTTTAATGGTCAGAAGTGATTGGAGGGCAACTAGCCCCCCCCCCCCCCCCCCCCTACACCCATCATTTCCCCAAACACATCCAATCAAACTTTTGAGATAGCCATTTTGTTCAGTGTAGCTGATTTCCAGATAGAAAATATGTTTTTGAGGAGGACACTCCCCCACAACCCTCGGCAAGAGTTTTAAGTTATGTTTTAAGTTATATAAGGTTTTTATAGAAGGCGTTGTCGTAGAAACTTCAAAACAGGCACATTCAATTGGAAATTCCGAGGGCTAGTGCCCTTTGTAATAGTCAAAAGTGATTTGAGGGCAACTAACCCCCCTCTCACGCCCAACTTTTCCCCAAACACATCCAATCAAAATTTTAAGACAGCCATTTTATTAAACGTAGTTTTAAGATCTAGAAATTAGGTCTTTGAGGATTACAACTCCCCCAAAACCCTCAGGGCAAGGGTTGTGATTTAAGGATTCTCCGAATCCTTCATATTATTTCTTAAGGAAGGATACTCATATAAACTTTAGAGAGGGCTCGTTTGATTGGAAATTGAAAGTTTCTTGTTCACTTTTTAAGAGTCAAAAGAGATTGAAGGGCAACTAGCCCCTCTCCCTTCTCCACGCCCTCAATTCATCAGGTGAAAATTTTGAGATAGACATTTTGTTAAAATAGTTCAAAGTTCTGATAACAAAACTCAACAGCTCCTCGTAGTGAAACTATATTTGTCTTGACCAATCTTGAAAAGAACTAATAAATTAAAACTGAATATTTGATGCATAATGATATTAATTGCTAAAAGCTCATCAGTTCAAAATTTTACTGTAATTTTAATATTTATTTTCAATATTAAGTACAAAAGAAAACATTTGTAATATAATTCGTTTTCAGTAAAGCGCCAATGACGAAGTAGGTTTTAGGCTTCTGCAGTGAGACGATACCTAAACTCTTGTTTGTAGTTATTTTTATTCGATTCAAACTTGATTTGCATATACAATTTAAGTTTCACTCGTTTTAAGATTTATTTATTCATTTACCTTAATATATATTGTATGTTTTGTTCGCATTGATTGTTTATTTAATTTCTTTTCGTTTTAAGTTTCATTTGTACTTTAATAGCAAAATATTTGTTTTCGTTTTAAGCTAGAATCTCATTTTCAATCTAAGCATTACTCGCTTTAAGATCTATTTATTCATTTATTATTATTACTTGTTGTATGTTTTTTTGCTATGATTGTTTATTTAATTTCTGTTCGTTTTGGGTTTCATTTATTCTTTAATAGTAATTTCTGGTCGTTTTGATTTTGAATTTTAAAAGGTATTTGTATCTCCTGAGGTTAAGTTTAAAATGGCCTTTACTTTTCTTTGAAAAACTTATTTTTCGGAAAGTTTGTTTTAATTAATTATTAGATAGAAACTTTCATTCAAAAGGCTACTTAAAATAAGCTTAAGTACATTTTTCTGCTGCTTTCAAATGCTTCGAAAACCAAAAAAACTGCATAAACTTGATTTTTCCTATCCGTTTTCTTTTGTGTGTCTGAGGTGGAAAATAAATCTACGTATGGAGTCCCTAAAAAAAGTGTACTTCAATTAAAGTTTCGTCTATTGGATTAGTATGGACATGCTTTCACATACTCTAATAAGTGGAGTTGAATCCGAACGCTACACGAGGAAGCAATTGACGAAAGAATGACAAATAATGGCAATGGAAAAAAAATGAAAATTGATACGAACTTTTTTAATGACAGCTCGTAGGGTTTAAAAAGAGTTTAGTTTCAACCAGCGAACCTTCATGTAAAAGAGAGGGTCTTAGAATTAAACTTTAACCTTTTGCAATATCTATTTGATTAGTACTAAATTCCCAAATGGAATGATAATTAACATAAATAATATGGAATTTAATTAACAGAATTTCCTAGATTCATTAACCGTCTTACACTGCTTTGAAATTTTTACTTTTGACCTTGAAACTTGACAAAAGTCGGGAAAAAAATTTAAAAGTCTGGAGAAGAGCAAACTGGTTTAGGATACTTAAGGAAATTATGTCAACAAAACTGTAGGGCAAAATATAGGGTAATAGCGACCACCAAGCAAAACTAAAATCACTGGTTCTCGTGTGAAAAGGGCAATAAACATCTTTTAGTTCTACTAAGAAAATTTTTTAATATTCGGTGAGAAAATATTTTACACCATACTTCACCACACACTTTTGTAGCATTGACAGCAGGCCGAAATTTAATGAAGCTTAATTTAAGTAGAACTGTTCAAAAATACTTTTTCAATGAAAATTTATATCTATTTCAGACTGAAATGCTAGCACGGCCAATTTTGGTCTCACTTTTCACTTCATCAGTGTTCCTCCCAAGCTTTAGTTGTTATATATTAACCCTTGTTTAATTTTTCGGTCATAGAATAAATTATTGGTTGTTTATTACAGTGTCAATTAATTTTATGATTATTTTCTCTTTTCTTCCTTTAATATGAGTTTTTCTGTAGCTTGAATCTACGGTTTATCAATGAAGTTAAACTGAACTAATTTTGGCCTATTTTTAAAATGTCATTTGTTATCATGTAAAACCGTGACAGACTGAATGAGAGGCTGCTGCTCCATTTTTTTAGGCTGATATGACGTGAAACCGGCTTTCAACGATTAATAACAAGTTTATAACTCGAAGAGTAACTCTTATTGTTATTTTGGTGATATTGTATAGTATTCCCTTTAGAAGATCAGCTATTTGTCTTTTCAAAATCCAATGTAATAAACGATAAATAAACCAAAAGATATAAACCAACAAATATTTTTACTGTTGAAACTACTTTTTTATACAGAAATATAGTAAAAAAGAAAAGTAATAACTATAGAAAGGTAATCTACCTAGAGTGTTCTTTGGAATATTTTAACGTCACACATTTTTTGGCAGGAGTCTTGAGTCAAATCAACCAGGAAGGCTTAAATCCCTCCCCTCTCACAAAAAAACCTTGAGCCAATAAGACGAACGAGATTGAATCTCAATCACATTCAGTAGCCTTCACACCCCCCCCCCCACCACTATAAAAAAAACTATATTCAGTTAAGTAAATTTACTTTTGTTGATCCCAAATGTATGTCTAAGAAATCATATCTGCTTCTGCTGAACAATTTTGGAACAAACTTCACAAGAAAATTTGGAATAATCAAACGCAATAGAAATATACTTTAACGTATTTTATCTAGCGCGGAAGAGCCAAAGCACCAAGCACCGAGGGAGTTAATCTTCATATAAAAATAAAGCTTTTAATGTGCTAAAGAGCGTTAGATAATGATGTCTTACTTCCCCCACGTTTTTAATAATTCAGTCATTCCAGCCCAACGTTCTATTGAGTACACCTGTATTTCCGTGGGTTTAGACGTGTCTTTACTTACGGGTACTAATAATATCCTGAATCTGATTCGCATTTTCTCTGGTTGTCAGAGCACTTTCTCGAAGTTGAAAAATATCAGCAAATTGGTTCGAGCTTTAATGTGGATTAAACTGTAGCTGTCGGTTTCAACTTCAAAGTATGCTCCGATAAATCGCTCCAAATTACTGAAACTTGTACCCTCCTCTCTAAAAACCTTATTTACCTGGGAATGCCCCGTGGAAATTCAATCAAAGAAAGTATTTAGCTTGCCATCCAAGATCTTGAAAAAGACAAGGATAGCTTATGCATCACTTGTCTCTAACGTTACACACCTTAGTCGTTTCCATCTTTCTAAACTTTACAATAGTCTAACTGTGCCTCATCTTCTTGCTCTGTCTCCTATTTGGCAACTATTTCCTGCTTCAAAACAAAAACTTGTTCACCAGATTTGTCTTAGATTTGCTAAATTCCTTTTGCATATGTACCCTTGGGCTAGTACCTCTTTTTTGTCTCAAAATTTTAGACTCATTTTTCCATCTACAATTATTAATAAAAGAGTAAAAGATTTCAAATCTTCATCCAGTAAACTTAATCACGATTGGTCTTCTCTATTTTTATGATCCTATGATTGGGGTTTTGATTCTTATGCCTTATAGTTAATGGGTTATGCGTTTTCTGTCATGGTTGTACTACGTTATGGATCTCATGATTATGTTCTTATGATTGTAAAAACTACTAATTTATGTTCAGTGTACAAATTTTCTCTCTTTTTTCTCCTTATGTTGTACTCTTTCATTTAGGAGATCTGCACCCCTTTTTGTTTTGACAGGTTATAAATAATTTGAATTGAATTGAACGAAAAAAATACCAACTACTACTTTCTATATTTATTACCTTAAACTTGGGTTCACTTTGGGTAGATTAGAACATCTATAGAGTTTGAGGTTTCTATTCTTCTTCCAAAATTACTCCCACCGAGACTCCTTGACTCAGAAAGGGATTTCAAACTCCCTTTCGTTCACTTTGGGTAGGTCACGTTCAGTTGGATATATACCTCTGAAAGACATAACTTGATTTTCAAAGAGAGAACACAAAAATCCTCACAATATTTGTTGAAAAAAAAAAATTGAAAAATACTTAATAAAGTGGAGAAGAAATTTAGCTGCACGTAAAATGTGTTACCTACAATTATTCTGTATTTTATGATGTAAGAATTGTTTTGCCAACATGTTTCCTTCTCAACAGCTCCCAGTCTAGAACCATAGAAGAGAGAGGGGAAAAAAACACGAAAAAAGCATAGATTTAAAATCATGAAAGGCAATTGACTTACGTAATATCTCACAGACTTTTACCTTGTTCAATTTTACCAAAAGTGATTTGTTCCAATTTCCATGTTGTTCAAATTTTATTCAGTATTCAATGATTTGTGCAATGTCCTCTTATTGCGATACCATGGGGGAATAAACGAGTAATAATTCCTTGAAAAGTGTCAGTGAAACCTGTTAAAAATTTGACAATAAAATTGAATGATCACTGAAATTAAAAACTAAACTGGACAGGACTTTACGGCAATATTACCCTCTAATGATAAGAATCTTTCAGTAAATAATCATATTCAGCCTGGAATTGAAAGTTGGCCGTGAACAGAAATAACGTAAGTCCAACCGTAAAAAAAGGTGAGAGAGAAGCAACGGACAACAAAGGAGAAGAGGAAGAAGGAAAAGAAACCACAGAAAAGGTAACTCTTAATCTAACTCTCATTAAAAGATCAACCTAGGTTATGAGTGACACGTTAGCTAAACCATAAAAATAGGTTGCAGGTCTATTCAGAAGAGCAGCCGGCGTTTACCCCCCCCCCCCCCCGGCGAATATCCCCCAGAAAATACTTCCGCCCCCCGAGGAAAAATACCCCTCTTCGGTAAATACTCCCCCGCGGAAAATAACCCCCCCCCCCGTGAAAAAAAACTTCCAAAATTCATGTTTTTTTCCTTAGGGAGAAGGAATTTTGGTGCTTATGTATTATACGCCACTCACTCAAGTTTACACTGCGTAAAACTCGAGAACAAACCAGTTTCTTCGTTAGTATTTTCAGCTTATCGCGAGACAAGACAAAGACAAGTGACAGAATAGATGGGAAATATATAATTTGGGCTATATATTTGCACATAAGGGAGGGGGGGGGTAAAGTATTTGGACAGTTTGAAGTCGGAAAACAATTCTTACTTAAAAATATGCAGAATAATTGTACCTAGCACATTTTGCGTGCAGACCCACTATACTTTACCTCCCCCCCCCTAATGTGCAAATATGTAGCCCAAATTTGTTTCTGAAGTAACGAAGAAGAAACGAACAAAAAACCGGTTTTTTCTGAGTTTCAGACATTGTAAACTTGAGTGAGTGGTGTATAATACACAAATACCGGAGTTTTTCATGAAGAGCGAGGTCGGATTTCCCAGAATTATTTATAGGCGATCAGAAATTACATTGAAAAAACTAGTTTTTCAGCTGAAAGTAAGGAGCAACATCAAAACTTAAAACGAACAGAAATTATTAGGTATGGGAAAAGAGTTTCCACTTCAACAAGACCTTGCTCTTTACCTTAAAATTTTGACTTTTTGTCCTAATTCTTTAAGAACATTCCTGAAACAAAATGACCATTTAATTAGAACAATAAACTTTGTTCAAAAATTCTATAAAACATAACTTAAGCGTAAAAAGCAAGGTATTGAGGAGGAGGCAACCCCTTTTATGTACGTAATAGGTTCTGTTCGCTTTAAGGTTTGAGGTTGCTTCTTACTTTCAAATGAAAAACTTGTTTTTCTTTTTATTTAATTACTTACAGTTAGTATTTGTTAATGGGAAACATACGTAATAAGTTTTTTAAAGAAAAGTAAAGAGCCTCATTAAACCAAAAATGAGCAGAAATTAAGTCAAACAATCTTCAAAGTAAAAACTATGGAGTCTAATAGAAAAATATTGTATAAAATATTTTTTCAATGAAAAAGATTATAACCATAAAAAATGAACAGAAATTATTTAAAAAAAAACTATTTCTACAAAACAAGTTTTTCAATTATTATTAAAGAGCCTCGTTAAGCCAGAAATGCGTAGAAATAAATTCAAATAATTTTCCGAGCGTAAAACTACCACAAATCAATATCAATAAATGAATTAAACCCAAAACGAACAGAAATTACAACAAATAACCAGTTCAAACTTAAAATAAGTAAAAATTAACATGGGTAAGGCTGACAACACCCACACCTCCTCAAGACCAGAAAATAATTTGCACTTTACTGAAAACAAAATACATTTTAAATGTTTTCACTTTTTTGACTTTAACAAATGAAGAAGTATTAGGAGTATAAGGAATAAATATCAGAATATGTATATCAAACTGACAATACACGGTTTTTGTGCAAATTATGTTCTGGTCTTGGGAAGACTTGAGTGTTGTTAGCCACTCCTTTTAATTTTTGCTCGTTTTGAGTTTGACTAGGCTATCTATTGTAATTTCTGTTAGTTTCGGATTTCATTTATTTATTAATAGTGATTTGTGGTAGTTTTATGCTTGGAAGATAAAAAAAAAAAAAAACTCGTAGAATTGACAACGCTTTCGTCCGTTAGAACTGAAAAATAAGAATTTGTTGGTTCCAAAGCAAAGTGTCCTTTCAAAGAATTGCTGAACCTTCTGAAACTTTTTGGTGCCATATGTTTTAGCTTAATTTTGATGATTGCTCGCCAATATTTTTTTTCTTCTTGATTTTTTTAATTTGGTGCCCGTTACTACCAAAATTGCAGAAGTTCATATGGAAATCTTACCAACAAAAATGGATTTGCGTTTTTTTTTTTAAGATTTTAAGATACTTTTTCCCGTTCCTTAGCACTTTTCAACGAAACTAAAAAAAACTCAAATAAAATTCTCAAATTTGGAAACCTTATTTTTCCACGAAGGGCGTTGGCGATTTCCAGGGGTATTTTACAGGGGGGGTGGGGATATTTTCCGAGGTGAAGGGAGGTATTTCCTGTTGTGGGGGATTTTTCCTGGTGATAAATGCTTAGAACCCTTCCTTAGTTAGCTGCTTTTTGTTGGCTCTGCTATAGTGCAAGGGGTTATTTTCTCTTACTCAAATGAGCAAAACTTAGGCTAGTTTATAAGGCTTCGATTTAATTTGGCCATTTCTCTCTGGCCAGGCTCCTCCCTTTCTTGGAATTTCTTATTAAATAGATAACTTTAGAAAATAATTTTGTCCCCTATCTTGTTGCCTTGGCCCTTGTTTTGTCTTCTTGCCTCTCAGTTTAGTTATATTTTAAGATTGCTATAAGCTTTCTAGCATTCCCCTCAGAAATAAAAATGAAGGGCTTGGATTCCCTAGGAATACTATCGATAGTATGAAACATCATTCTTCCTGTATTTTTATGATAAAGCTTCACGTTAACCAAACAACGAGCCTTCAAAGCTGAAAATAGAAGATTCTTAAGCTTTGCTACCTGATTGTTTGCCATAGACGACTGTAATATCTACATAATAACAGTACCAACGTAAATTTTTTATCTTTTAAACATTATTGATGATGAAAAAAAAAACTCATTTCAACTGGAAGTAATGAGTTAAAATAAGCAGAGTTTTTAGTACTGTTGAAAAAGCTTCTTATTCTATTTGAACAGTTTCAGCTCCAGGTTCATTTATTTTCAAATCATATATACATATGATAATAAGTATACCGCTCTTTACTTTCGGTTGAAAAAACTAGTTTCATTAAAATTTACTTATCAAAATAGATAATATTTGAATCTTTAATAGGGTGTGTTGTGCAAAATAAATAACGGTATTTGGGCATTATATGGGCATTTCTAAAAAGTCAAGTTTTGGTAATGCTAATGAAATAAAATAGGATGAATTTATAATATTTTATAAACAATATTGTACTATATATTTGCACATTAGGGGTGGGAGTAGGGGTAAAGCATTGCATATATTAAATATGTAACCTAACCTAACCTAGGTACCTTTCCCCCCTTAAACCCCCAAAAAATGCAATGAAAACCACACTATACATTCCATTACTTTATAACGGTGTCTCGAATTAACCCGTCAAAAAACGGGTTTTTCGTGAATGGTTTCCTTGTAACTGTCCATATAATGCCCAAGTACCTAAATAGCATACACGTAATGCGTTGTCGTGATTGCTATCTATGTGATAGCTTGTGTTGAATTATCGTTATGATTGCTTATCTGATCTTTAGATGAACAAACTAAATGTAACGAGGCTTTAGAACTATACTTCAGATTCTAAAGTATGGATAAACTAAAACAAATCAGAGGAGCTTCAGAATATTATATCCGAAAAATTCCCCCTCTCCTCACCCTTAGACATTCCTCATCAGACGATTTCCAGGCCTCCAACTCATCTTTTTCCATACAAAAATGATGACTGTGAGTTTGAGAAGATGAAATTAGATAAGGCGGATGTTTAAGGACAGGGCTGAGGGCATTCCCTTTCTTTTTGGAATAAAGTTTGCTCGGGTATAATGTTGATCTTCTTTTCAATATGATAATGCTTCATACTGTTTGTAAGTATAAAAGGCAGAGTTGCTTCGTTTTGTCATACTATAAGATTTGAGCCTTTAGGAAAACGATAAGACTTTTTTTTTCGAAGATAACTGAAGAAACTTCGGCGTATTTGAAAACGTTATTCGTTCAATTGTTAAATCGCGGCAGACTGAATGAGAGGTTGCTGGTCCATTCCTCTAGGCTGATATGACTTTAACCAGCTTTCAAAGAATAATAACAAGTTTGACTTCAAAGATCCCCACCATGTGTTTCCTCTAGAAGATTAGCTCTTTGTAAATGAAAACTCAAATATAATCATAGGCAGCGCAATCGCGCTGCTAAGTAAAGAACGATGTTGGCACAATGTACTATTTTTTTTCAACGCCAAAATATCAGTGGTTGTTGGGGATATATATAGACAGGGAATATACTTCAGGTTTTTTTTGTAGGAATAAGTTTATTTTTAAATACTTTTTGGAATAAACTCTCAAATAAACAGAGCAATTAAATTGCATGCAAAATGAAACAGAACACAGTAAATTTTAAACAAGGTTTCCTGGCAAAGGGATCAATTTATTTAACCAATAATATATTTAATTATTATGAACTTAATCTTAATAGAAAATCAAACTCAAACCAAAATTACAGAGATTTATTGCTTCCGTAGATTATAACGAATGTAGACTTACTTCTATGCAATTTCTAAATAATTGAAACTAAATAATTGCTCCCACCAGAAACCTTGTAACAATTACCTTTGAGCACCAAAAACCATCCCATCGTGTCCCAATTTTCAAATTTATAAAATATCTTACATCAGCTTGCCGAACGATCCCTTGAGATTTCTAGCTGATTAGATGACCAAGGCTAAGCACGTCTAACTTTTCTACTAAATGCCAAAAAGTAACAAGCATTATCACATGAAAGTAAGAGCAACATCAAACCCAAAAGTGAGCAGAATTTATCTCATGCGAAGCATACTGTCCCTTCGTTCCTCCTCAAACTCCCTCATGTTAACTAGCCCTACCTCAACCACCAAATTAAATTTTGAAATTGGTAGGAAATGGGGTTAGGGGCCTAAAAATAAGCAAAACAATTTTTTTTTTCTACTGGTCAATTTGAAAATTGTAGCCATAAGTCCTTGCCCAAGGAGACTAACGTACAAAAAATTATTCAAAGGATTGGTCCTTTCCCTCCTCTAACAAAAGGGCTAAAAAAAAAGACCAAATTTTAATTGAACTGAAACCCATGTTAAATGTTGGAGTGAGAAGAACCCAATGCATAAGAAAAATAGAAAAAAAATGCTTCCCCTCAAAACGAAGCCTAAAACGGGCCAAAAAATATTTCCCCCTACCCATTTCTAATGGAAGGGGTTATCTTATAAACTTGGGAGGGGACTTGTTTCAATTGAAAATTGTAATTTATCGTGTCTTGTTTAAAGCTGAAAGCTATACAAGTGCAATCAGCCTTCCTCTTGGTTCTTTTTCTACTATCCGGCCCTGCTCTAGCCCTTATATAGTAAATAAAAATTTGGAGAAATGTGTTTTGTTTTATTTGTTGCTATGATACAACAAGTCCCAAAAACCCTAAAAAATATTTAAAGTAAAATAAAAACCTAAAATGAATGCTAGAGAATATTCTACACCATATAGAGGATATTTAACAATATTGGTAGACTATTCCAAAATTCCTTCTTTACTTCATTACTTTTATTTGTCACACTTTCTCTCTGGCTACTCAAATTTAAGCGTAGAAAAATTTCCAGGTGGGGGGTATTTTCAAGAGGCGAATTGTCTATGCCCTGAATATCCTGCGGTGTAATTTATAAGTTAGGGAATGGATTTTATGGGGAGTGTCTTTCTAAGGAAGGGAAACCTGACGTAGTACAGTTTAAAAACAACAAAGAATCAGTGTAAGCTATGTTTGTTTATTATGTTTGGTTTCATCAATAATCCTAAAAAGACTTTAAAACTCCTCTTCTTCTTCCTCCTCTGGCTCTTCCTCTTCTGGCTCCTGATCTTCTCCTTCCTCCTCCTCTGACTGCACCTCTCCTCTTCTCTAAAAAAAAAAAACACCTCAAAAATTTAGCACCAATAAGAACAGTCATTGCAAACATCAAGGAAAATCTGAACCATAGTATTTAAGATCTAATGACAGGACGGCTATTTTTAAATTCTAGTAAACTGAAAATTTATGATTGGCTCTCATTTCACTAGGCCAGGGCTGGACTTAAAGCTTTCACGGTTGTAGGCCAAAGCGTTTTGACAAAATTTTAGGAGAAATCATCAAAAATCTGAGGGAAGTATCGTGTCATTTTTTTGCGTAGTTTGTGTAGTTTTAAGCCAAATTCTCTTCGCATTGAAGTTTACCGTTAGATGTTTTCGTTAGATGTTTCAAGCTTTCGGTAAAGTGAAGTAATATATTTTTAAGAATAAGATAATCAAATGTTTTTAAATTATTTTCATAATCTTAGTGTTTTTTGGATATTTCAGTTTTTTAAAGTAATTTTGTTTTTAGTGACATTAATTAGAGGCATTAGTGAATGGTCTTCAATCAACTTAAGTTTGAATTCAATTGAACTATATATATTTCTGTATATAACTTATATAGGCCTAGTCAGTGAGTTACACATATTTATAAGGAGTAGGCTAAATATGTCACTGAGTTATATATTTCTCTATATAACTTATATGCCTGGTCAGTGAGTTACACATATTTATAAGTAGTAGGCTAAATATGTCACGGTTATATATTTCTGTATATATCTTATATAGGCCTAGTCAGTGAGTTACACATATTTATAAGTAGTAGGTTAAATATGTCACTGAGTTATATATTTCTGTATATAACTTATATAGGCCTAGTCAGTGAGTAATGTATATTTATAAGAAGTAGGTTAAATATGTCACTGAGTTATGGCCTTTGCAAAACAAAAGTGATCCGTTTATCTGGCCTCCCCCAGGCCATTCAGCGTGTCCCCAGGTGGCGATAGGGGAACGCTCTACAGATATGTAGGGCAAATCCATAGGAGGTACGGACCAAGGGGGGACCTTGTCCCTGGGGGTCCATAATAGAATCTGGGGCACCCTTGCCCGGGGTCATAAATACAGGCGGAGGAGGAAGAAGGCCCCTCAAATGTACACTCAAAGGGCCCACTGGTTTGTCCACAAGTTCCATGAGTTGCAAACCTTCTCCCAGCAATGGGTCAAATTGCATGGTGATGCAGAACACCATCGCGGGAGGATCCTCTATAGGAGGACAACTGTGGCAGGGCGTAAGATCCAGATCTATGGACAACGGCCTCTGCAAAGGGCGTGCCACGACCTTTTCGGGGTATCTGCAAGACTGGGGACCTTGCGGTCAACTCTATTCCCACTTGAGGAGTGGTGCCCCTCGAGGAAATTATAGCCTAGTAAACGACACAGCATTCGCACGGGATTCTGACTAATAGACAATTCTTCTGGATTGGTGTTTTGATGGGCGTCTTTCGGCTGAAAAACCTCTTCCTAGCTAATTTATCTATTACGGGTTGCCTCCCCGTAGTAGCATAATATTTGAGGCATGAATATATAATGAGTCGGAGGTAATAGGCTTGAGATTGTCTGTGCAGGATTTCGACTCTTGTTGATAGAAGAGCATCGCCAAGTGCTGAAAACCATGTTGTGACCAATATGGGCCCAGGATTGCACAAAGCCTCCATTCATGGAGGTCCCAGGGACTTCTTGCTGTCCGGTTCTAAGCCGGCTAAAGCACTTCGGTGTAGACTTGAGAAGATATGTGATCCCCGTCCTGCACTGGTATCCGGGATCATTGCTTTTCCGAGGCGAAAAAAATTTCAATGATTTAAAGAACATGAAAATTGGAACTTGGAATGTTACGACATTAAAAAATGACTATCGTATCGGCATTTTGACTGACGAATTCAGACGATTCGAACTGGATTTATTAGGAGTTTCAGAAACTCATATCCCAGGGGTAGGAAGCATGAAATTAGGTGATATAGAATTTGTTTACTCAGACAGGAAGGATGGGGTACATAGACAGGGAGTAGGGCTCATGATGAATAAGGAAGCTGCTAAGTCTTGTTTAGGCTGAGAAGGTATTAATAATAGAATACTAATTGCTCATTTTATGACTAGAAAGTTCAGGGTATCAGTTATAGTAGTATACGCCCCTGTAGAACCGACTGATGGAGATACCAGTGACTCAGATGAATTTTACTTACAGTTGCAGGAGCAAATAGACAAGGTCCCAGGTAGAAATATGATGTTATTACTGGGAGATTTTAACGCCCAGGTTGGTAGAAATAAGGATAGATGGTATCCAAGCTTAGGTAAATTTGGTGTAGGAAAAGAAAACAGTAATGGATGCAGACTTTTGCAATTTTGTAGGTATAACAATCTAGTTATAACCAATACAGTGTTTGGTCATAAAATGGCTCATAAGCTAACATGGTATTCACGTAATGGTAAGACAGCAAACCTTATTGATTATGTTATAGTAAACTGAAGACTGGCAGGTCAATATTTTGTCTATAATATGTCCATATTATAATACGTCCATATTATGTCTTCAGATATGATGGTTTTTACAGTTTAGAAATGTGGGCTAAGGTTACGTACACCTACTCTACACGATTATTCCTTATTTCACTGCGAAGTGTGATTTAAGGTAATACCCTCAGTAGGCTACATGGACAGTACCCTACTAGTGGCACTGATTAGGCTTGTGATGTCCTGGGCAGAATTTCAATTTTTGTCCCTCTTTTGGATAATTTTTCCTCAATTATAATAGCCTAGCCTAGGCTAAATGCAATTAACAATACTCATTTGAAGTGTTTATATTATAAAAATAAAGAAGTGAATTGGAAAGCAAATTCTGTACCATATTTAAAAGAATGTTGTGTAGCCTATAAACATTTGGTAAAATTCTAAACATGCTACTTCTTGCCATCTTGGAAAGGCACAGGGCCTGATTTAAAGCTTTGACATTTTTAGGGTAAAATTCTACTTGGTAAATATCTACCAAATCATATTATTGAGTTAGGAATAAAGTGAATACACCATTTGATGCCTTATTTAAGGCTGATTACGATTATAATAAGCATTTCTATTGAAATGAATTTCAGCCCCCCCCCCCCCTATATAGGCTATACCCCACCTAACCGTGAAATGGCATATTCACGGGGGCTGAAATTCATTTCCGATAGAAACGCTTATTATATTGGTAATCAGCATAAAAAAAGGCATCAAATGATGTATTCACTTTAGTCCTAACTCAATAATATGATTTGGTAGATATTTACCTTCTACTTTAGCTACTTTTGGCTATCTTGGAAAGGGGTTAGGTTAGGAAAATGAAACTTTCAAGGATGGGTCTACAGGCTAAAATGTGTCCAGGAAAGGTATTTTGAAATACCTACTTTTACTCCTTCTCCCTCTAGAAGATCCTGAAATTTGCCTATATGACCTATACCTTAATTTTTATAAGTTTCTTTTTCTCTGACTAGTTTTGAAAATTCAACTCCTGTTATTTGAGTATGATTTTAAGCTACATTAATGCTTTTTTCAAAATTTAGGAAATGTATTTGAATTGGCCTAACTTTAAAAAATATAAATTGGGATTGAGCAAAGTTGTGAAGCTGAAAACAATTGTGTTGTACTTAATTTAGACAGAAGATCTTTTTTGCAAGGTTTCACTTTTATAACACACAGATTATTAAAGGTAATCGTGAAGGAAGGAAAATTTAAAATTTTTGAATACTTATTGAAATTACTGTTACATCTGATAAGATTTCCTAATTTATCGTCCAGGTTTTTTATGCTTCAAATTTGCCTTACAGGCTATTTTTAAATTCTAGTAAACTGAAAATTTATGATAGACTCTATTTTATTTTTTAATTAGTTTAAATTACTGACCTACGAATAAGGAGAATATTTCACTAGGCCAGGGCTGGATTTAAAGCTTTCATGGTTGTAGGCCCAAGAGTTTTAACAAAATTTTAGGAGAAATCCTCAAAAATATAAGGGAAGCATCTGACAATTTATAACTGGCCATAGAATTCTTGTGTTGTTGTAAAATCACTTTTCTGCGAATAGGTAGTGCAGCACCAGTGTCATTTTCCGAACCTAATCCTTTTCCAAGATAGCAAAAAGTAGCTTATCTAGAATTTTACTTAAGTCTGGGACTCGATAGAATTTTTTAAAGCCAATAGGTGCTACTTTGTCTCATGGTGCTTCTTAGGTTTTTAACCTTGCTTACCCTGGCAGCAAAGAAGATCCTTCTTTTAAGTAACATCCTTGAGTTTGGGACTGGATAGAATTTTCCATAAGCCACTAGGTGCTACTTAAGTCTCATGGTCTTCTTATGTGTGTAGTTTTAAGCCAAATTCACTTCGCATTGAAGTTTAGCGTTTAAAGGACTATAATAACCTTTGCAAAGTATTACAAATGCGAACACTGTGAAAGCTTTACGAAAGAATATCATGTTTTCATTAGATGTTTCAAGCTTTCGGTAAAGTGAAGTAATATATTTTTAAGAATAAGATAATCAAATGTTTTAAATTGTTTTCACAATTTTAGTGTTTTTTTGGATATTTCGGTTTTTTAAAGTAATTTTAGTTTTTAGTAACATTAATTAGAGGCATTAGTGAATGGTCTTCAATCAAATTATGGATATCAATGTTTCCAATATTTACCATTAAACTTCGAATAGTGTTACTAGGCAAATTTACCTTTAAAGGTTTTACCGTAAACACTTTGGTTTTGTTAGCTTTTTGTTATTTTGCAAATATATCACTTTCAGTGGCAAACTCAAAACAGGTCCAATTGATTCTGTTGACTAATTCAACAGTACATTAGCATGTATGCTTGTATGTTTAGAAATTTTGTGCTACTGTAGCAGTACACATAAGCTTGCGTAAATTTAAAAAACATAAAATTTGATAGTTTTCACCTCACTACGCCATTAATAAATATAAGCCATCATAACCTAAAAACTAAAAACACCACAAATCTCCTGAGTGGCTCCCAAGTGATCACAGTCCATCAGGGTTCTTCAGAGGAACACACACTAGCTTATGAGGATGTTGGCGCTTTAAATCTCTAACTCAGGCATAGGGGCAAACCTATTAAAGGTTCTTGTTGAAATACCTGTGATGGCTGAACCTTGTGAAATACATACGCATTGATAAAATCATCAAAAAAATCATAAAAAATTAAATTAGATGTATCCCTTTTAGAAATCAGCTAGCGATTGAGCCCTTAAAAGGTTAACAGAACAGACCTATGTCTTAGAAACCCCAGTTGGGTTAGAAAATTAACAGCTTCCTTTGATATTATTTGAAATTTTTTGGGTATTTACTTTTATTGTATTGAAAATTTAGCTTTTAAATTAACTATTTTTTTATTCAGGGAAAAACCTCCCGAACTCAGTTTGTAGCAAAATTCATTCTTAATGAAAAATTACAATGAATAAAAAGATGAAATCTAAAACAAAAGAGAAAATGAAGTGAACACAAGCTTAACGAGAAGATCAATTCCCAGATGGTATTGCAATTGTTAAAGCCTCAAACCCACCAAAAGGCTAGCATGCCATCTGCTTTTTGCATTCTTTTTATTACTGCTTATGCGTCGTATATGTGTCGAAATATGTTTCGTATGTATTTTTATCATTAGCCATATATTTAGGAAAAACTAAATTAGAAACATTACATAGCGATCAAGGTAACCTTGTTCTCATTTTAGCATGAGGGTGATGCAGTAAGCATTGATGTCAACTAGACTTGTAATTACAAATTAAAACGAACAGAAATTATTCCGTATATAAAAGGACCTGTCCCCTCCTCAATAACCCGCTCTTTACGCCAACGTTTTTTTTTTATTGTTTTAAAAAATAAAGTTGTGTGGCAGACTCAAACTTTAGTGTAAAGAGCGAGGTATTGAGGAGGGGACAGCCCCTTTCATATACGGAATAATTTCTGTTCGTTTTAAGTTTAATGTCGCTCCTTACTTTCAGCTAAAAAAAACTTGTTTTTTTTATTTGATTTCTGAATGTTTTTGAGTTAATGCAGCTTTGATTTAAGCTCACTGTACATGAAAAATTAAAACCAAATTTGCATATTAAATTTCACTTTTTTGGCTAAATGGCTTTCTCGAAATTTTGTTATGATATAACTTATACGAATTAACTTACGTAACGAACTACTATATTCGTATGTTTTATTACATATATTAAAGAGTTTGCCGCCTGGTTGATACCTTGCTCTTTACGTTAAAGTTCGAATTTTGTTATAGATAGCTCTTTTGAAAGCACTAAAAAAACCTTAGCAAAAGGTGCGAGGTATTGACTAAGGGGTGAACCCCTTCATATACGTAATAATTTCTGTTTGTTTTGTTTTAATGTTGCTCCTTACTTTCAGTTAAATAAACTATTTTTTTATTTATTTAATTCCTGATCATTTTTTAAATAATACTGGGAAATCCGGTGCCCCCTTCAGAGAAATGTCCCTTCCCCCATGGAAGAATCCTCCCCCATACCCCCCCCCCCCCACTGTCAGAAAAAATCCCCCCTGAAACGTCTTTATACTTCTCACTAACCAAAACTGTATGTAAACAATGGGCAAAGTTCATAACTTCCAGCCCTTCCCTCGGGAACTTTGGGGGATTCAATCATCCTCAAAGACGTATTTATTAAATTTTCGACTATGCTGAACAAAAGGGCCATCTCAAAATTTTGATTGGGTGACTTTGGAAAAAAATGAGCGTGGGGGGAGGCCAAGTTGCCCTCTACTTTTTTGGTCACTTAAAAGGGCACTGAAACTTTTAATTTCCGTTCAAATGAGCCCTCTTATAATATTCTAGGACTACTGGATTGATACGATCACCCCTGAAAAAAAAAAAAAAATAACCATGCATCCGTGATCTTTCTTCTCACAAAAATATAAAACTCCACATTTTTGCAGACAGGAGCTTGACACTTCCGCAGTAGGGTTTTCTGGTACGCTGAATCCGATGGTGTGATTTTCATTAGAGTTTTATGACTTTTTGGGGGCGTTTTCCTAATTTTTTTCAAAAATAAGGCACATTTTTTCAGGCGCTTAACTTTTGATGGGTAAAGCTCAACTTGTATATTTGAAATCAGCATAAAAATCTGATTCTGTTGATTTATCTATGGGTATCAAAATTCTGGTTGTTAGAATTTCCGTTGCTATTGAGGCGGGTCGCTCCTTGCCTACAGTTTGTTAACACGAACTGTTTGATATTACATCTTATTTAGACCTTAATGTTAATTTCAAAGTTCTTTTGAAAATATTTCTATCAATGGTTCCCTTCAAATCAATGTTAAGAGAAAAAAGAAAAAGGAAAAAGGGAGCAGCACTAGGGTCCAAACCGGTGGTGCAGATCTCCTTTTCAAGGCACTTTGGCCAGGAAATGCAATATTGGGTTGTGGGCCAGCCATCCTGTTTCCCACACTCTTCCTGCCTACCTTCCTTAGTTTCTCCAGGTACCTATTTAAAGCTAGGTCTATTCTCACTGAACTTAGAGAGTCATGCCACTAACCCCCCTCCCAAAACGAATAACTGGCCAAACTAGAAATCGAACCCCTGCCCTTTGGCAAAAGGATTTGAAGCCCAGCGCACCATCCGTTCCGCTAGGATGACCCAACATAAAAAGAGGTATTTTTTATTAATAAATCAACTTGTTTTGTTATTGTTGCACTAAGCATCTTACGTCAGTAAAGGGGAGAAGATTTTACATTTGATTTTAATCCATGAAATCTGAAATTATATAGAAAACAAATTCTTTGACTATTCATTAGAAAATACTTTTACCTAGAACCCCCCTCCCTTATTAACTCTTTCAATGAAACACCTTAATATGGATCTGATTGCTCACATTACTAATAAACTGCTATTGGAAATATTATGGTCACTTAAGTTTGAATTCAATTGAATTATGTTTGTACAAGCTTACCTTTAGATATTTCAACAGTATGGTATATGCTCCCACCACCTGTTCGGGGAGAGCAGCACCAGCTACTTTTCCAGTAGCCATTTTGTTCCTTTTTGCGTACACTTTTGTTAGAGCTGATCTATTGAATTTTTTAGACAGTCCCAGTAGACCACGAGCTGCATCAATTTTGTCCTGGAAAATACAATATTATGGTATTGGTAATACAAATTACCATAATATTGTATTTTCAAGGGCATAATCTTTATTAGAGGACGACCCTTGAACATACAAGATCTGCAGGCTCCTAAAGATAAGGTAAGTAATAGCATGCTTTTAGTGTTAGGATGAGTTGGTTCAAGTACCAAGGACACCAAAATGAAACACTTAGCTTTCTTGACCTATCTTAGGTCTATTCATACCTGAAAATCCCGGTTTCCAACAAGTTTTCGTTTAGCCGCTATAAGCATTTTAGTAAGAATCCATTTGCAAAACAGTGTTCTTCAAAGAATATTACTTATATCTTCACATTGCACAAATAGGCCAGCAGCTTGACGGGAGGTAGTGTCACGGCCTTGCGCAGGCTGTGCAGATCGGCCAGCAGATTGACTTGGGGAGGCGCCACGGCCTTGCGCAGGCAGCGCAAACGGACCAGCAGCTTCAGTGGAGGCAGCATCACGGGCTTGCGCAGGCAGCGCCAATGGGCCGGCAGCTTGACTGGGGCCAGCATATCTTATGACTGTTTGTCTTGTGACCTTTACAGGGATTGCCTTGCAACCTCTCGCCCTTTCATTGGGGGTGGCAACTCGTGACATTCCTTGAAAAAAGCAATATTTTAGTTTTCACAAAGAAAGATACATTCTGTGGAAATTAGCCTTAAGCAATAACCCCACTGCAACCCTACCCACCTCAACAGGAAGCCCATACATGGGAACAATCCTTTAATGATACAGGAGTATGGATGATAGAAGATGCATAACTCCTTTGCTCTAGGTGGGATTGTCCTCAAGTGTATCATCCAAATTCATTTAATAAAATGTTTTTTTTTACAAATAACTTGAACCTAATTTCAAAATGACCCCCACTTAAATTTAACTCAAGTAACTCATCCCCATTGCCCTCGTCCCTGTTAACAGGCCTGCGTAGTTTCCCCTTTTTTATCATTGCTAGAAACCATAGTTTTAACAGTGCGCAAGGGTAAAACTTTTTCAAAGAATGATATAGAATTCAATTAACCATAAATAGAATCAAATAATCTAGCTATTTGGATGTCTTTTATGTTGTGAATTCTAAGGAAAAATGGAATATTTTGACAGAAAACTGTACTAAATGAGGATCATACACCCTAAGTGTTTATTTTGCAATTAAATATGCTTTTTATTATCTCTATAATGAGCAATAGTAAAGAAAGAAAACAGTTTATTCTTCACACTTGAGCTATAAATGTCTAATACAAGGATGTTTAAATGTAAGAATGTCCAAATACATCTACACACTTTTTAGTCAGAGTGGGTTCCAAATTTAAGCAAAAGAAACGCAAGCAAAAAATCAGCCAAAAATAATCTAAAAATGTAATGCATCAAACAACTTAAGTAGATTTAGCTTTCTTTTGAAAGTACAGTTATTTTTGGAAATCAATAGAGTGCTGATGTCGTATTTTTTATGGACAAAAAGCATTACTAAATTTAACTAGTTTGTTCTTCTTATTTGTTTTCATGGTTTGATGTGGCAACACTAATGAAAATATGATACTGCCTCAAAAAATTCGTAATTCTTTAAAATGAAATCTTCGAAAGTTTTGATTTTCAGGTGTGAACTTTTATTTTATCAAAATTAGGTCTTTGAGGATGACAACCCCCTCCCCTTAGCCCTCAGGGCAAGGGTTGTAAGTTATGCCCTGGGGGTATGTAAGGCTTTTATTGAAAGCGTCTTTGTAGAAACTTCAAAAGGCTACAGTGCTAGTCGTTTGGAGAGTGGTGTTGAAATAGTAAAAAGGCAATACTCACACCCTAAGAAGTATTTGCATGCTTTATTATTGCAAATATTACATATTTCCAATATTGAAGAAATAATATACTAAGGCCGAGGGTATTAAGGTGAATATTTTGAGGAAAAAATGTAAGGGAAAATCAAAAAATATTTATTGTAATTTGCAAAATTGGGGTAATAATAATTTTACTGTAGATGGCATTGCAATTGTTTTGGACAACCGCCGGTTTCAATCCTCATAAGTTGCTTAAATTCTTTGAGTTTGTCCCTAAGATAAAAAAAAACAATTTTTTCAACTGAAAGTAAGGAGCAACATTAAAACTTAAAACGAACAGAAATTGTTACTTTTATGAGTGGGTTCACCCCCCTTGTCAATACCTCACTCTTAGCACTAAAGTTTGATTTTTTTTTTCAATTCTTTAAGAATGACCCATGAATCACAAAGGCACTAAAAAATTACAGAAGGTAACTGGAAATGTTATAAAAAAAAAAAATCCTAGTATAAGGTAAATGTAATCTTTCATTTAAGTGCTCTTGAACAAACATCAGTACTGGAAGCATTACGGTTTCTGCCAAAGTGACATTTATGCCACCTGGGTCTAAACAAGCCAAATTGTTGGGTCAACCATGTGGGCCCAACACTTGGATATTTACATTTGTTAGGAGGCAACTATTTCAAATGCACAAAAAGCACATACTAAGTTGACTCATCTTTCCAATATATTCATGACCCAATTCATTGTTATCTTTGTTTAACTACTCCCTGCCCTTGAACAATGAAACAATTATGAAAGCTGCAAATAATACAACAAGTTATAGCAAGTTATAGGGGTGATTTTTCTCTGGGAAAATTTTCTGCAAGGGGGGGGGGGTGTTTCCAACAGGAGAATTTACTGTGGGGAGGGAAGCTTACAAGGATGAACTTTCAAAGGGAAACTATATTTAAAAGAATTTACCAGAATTCTGATGTAAAAAACCTAAAACACTGAAAGGATATATATATCAAAGGATAATTGGTATTTCCAAAAGAGGTTCTTGGAGGTAAGACGCTAACTAATAATTACAAGCATTTAATGTAAAATAATTTTAGTAATAACTTTGTTGATGCATAGCTTAAATTCTTAGCTATTCATTGATATATAGTTACAATTCTTCTCAATTCCTCTTTGGTAACAAGATGTGAGGGTTTTAGTTTTACATGATTTTGCTCATCCAGATACTGGTCTTTTAACCTACATTTGCACATTATGGGGGTGAAGATAAATTTTAATTCTAGTATAAAAGTGAGGTTACCTTAACCCCCCCCCCCTAATGTGCAAACATAACCTGAATAGGTATACACAGGGGTGGGGGTAAAATTAATCCCCAAAAAAAATTATTATTGTAGGCTACTGATGTGCTGAAGTCCCAGAAATCCATTCAAACAGATATTGAAACTGGATCTGTCAAGAAGAATTTTGTAATAAAATGAGTATTGAATTAGAGTTCATAGAGTTAACAGCTAAATAAGTTTCAATTCAGTCGGATAAAACACATGCTTAAAATCTCAACAGCTTAGCTTGCGTAAATAACAAGTTTGACCACTACTGTGTATTAGTGAATTGTTATAGCTGTGACGTCAGAATCTTTTAAATTAGAGACATAGCGATCTATCATTCAACGAGTGAACTTAATTGACTAGTTATACCGGTCTTAGACTCTGTCATTTGGATACTGCTTGGATACTTGCCAGTAAGTCTGTATTTAATGAAATTCTAAATGAAAACATAAATCTCACTTGAGAGCGGATTTTATAGCTAAAGAAATATGTCGTCAGTCAGCCAGAAAACTTTTGATGATGGAATGAAGGCACTGGTAAAGAAACTAGATCTCATAATTAACCAACAAAAAGAGTTTGCTGTTACACTGTCCTCGATTTCGGATGAGGTTCAGACTTTGAAAAATGAATCGAAGTCTCGTGATGCGAAGATTGCTAGTCTAGAAAGCCAGCTTGAGGAGCAAAAGTCAAAGTTTGATACAATCGAAACGAAACTGCTGGAAATCGAAGTAAAAGACCGAAAACTCAACTTAATCATCTTCGGATTACCGAAAGAGAAAAACCAACAGTCAGTTCTCACGAATGTGTCTACGTTACTGACATCAAAAATGGAAATCACGGATAAAATCCGATTATCACAGTGCTACCGAGTGCCTCAGAAGTCAAATGTGTCTAGCCGTAAGCCGTACACCCCTCCAGTTTTTTTAACAGTGTCGACAGAAAAAGATATTCTATCAATCTTCAGTTCAATATCAAAGCTGAAAGGAACTGGGTCCGGATTTGCACGGACTTGCCACCCAAATTAAACTCTATTAGAAACAAGTTACTGACTAAGGGTAAGGAAATGCGTGAGAATGGATCCGCTCAACTCACACGAGTGAAACAAAAAGGGGCTAAACTCTGGCTAGAGTATAAATCGGATTCTGATTCGCAGTGGGCAAAAGCATAAGAAATATTAAAGGCGACTAGTGTATGATGTTAGATCAATCCCGCTCTAGATTGATAATTGTTTCGTTTTTGTGTTTGAGATATGTTGATTTTTTATGTTGATGTGTTATTTAGGCTAGCTCGGTTCAAGTTTATTTTGATTATTTCTTCCCCAGTTATTTCTGTTCTACTTATACCTTCTCAACTTGGGTCTTCTCGAAGGATGATAAGCATAGTTGGTTTTCATGACTCGGCAGTGGTACGGGCTCCTTATCACGCGGGCTTACTGGCGCGGGGTGGGATCTTTCGATTATTACTTAGTTGACTTTAAAGTTTGCGGGTGCGGGGGGGACCGATAGACTGGTGGCTTTGGAGGGGAAACCCCTTAACCTATCTTTACTTTCTGAAACTTTTCATGTATTCGGTCAAAGAGAAAATAACACTTTTTCTAAAATAAAACCGTCATCGTACGTTTCTCCTGATGAAATAAACAGACTTGAAGATAATTCATTGCGAATGGGGTTTGTGAATGTACAAGGACTCATGAGTTCTATTGATGAACTAACAAATTTATTGCCAGCAAATCAAATCGACATTTTGGGGATTTGTGAAACATTTATTAATGATAAGACACATTATAATGTGAAAATCCCGGGATATCAATTCGTTGATAAGAATCGACTAGTCCATGAAAAAGGTGGTCTTGGGTTATTTTTGAATGATGGAGCGCAGTTTGAGCGACTGCCAGAACTGGAAAAATATAATGTTGAAAAAGTGTGTGAAATACTGGCGGTTGAATGTCGGCTTGGGACTAAAAAATTCAAGTTTGTGTTGTGTATAAGCCCCAGTCGGCCCCAATACCGCTTTTTTTGCAATCTCTGGAGTCTTTACTAGCATCTTTGGATGATAAGGATGTTGTGGTTATGGGGGATTTTAATATAAATCTACTAGAATTTAATGAAAATACCCATACAACAGAATTTATTACATTAATGTCATCGAATTCCCTAATTCCTTCGTGTACAATTCCAACGCGTGTTGCATCGACTAGTGCAACTCTCATTGACAACATATTTTTAACAACACCAGCCACGTCTTCACAGGTTGTTCTGACGGATTTTTCTGATCATTTTTTTTTAATTTCTGATGTGAGATACCAGATTCATAAAATAAAATCACCAGAAACAGCAACCCGGATTATTAATAAAAAAAATCTAGTATGTTTAAAGGACAAACTGAATTTAACTGATTGGTCTCCTGTATTTGATGCTGATGAAATAAACTCTGCGACGGATTATTTTTTAGAGGGATTTCATGCTGCACTTGATGAGTCGTGCCCAAGAGTAAAAAAAAGAAAACGGAAATATAATCAACCCATCCAACCATGGATATCGCCAGCCCTTTTGACATCAATAAAACATAAAAATAATCTCTATAAAACTTTAATATCTTTCGAAAGTGAAGAAAATAGAAGAACCTTCAAAAATTATAAAAACCTACTTTCAAAAATAATACGCAATGCTAAAATGAAATTTTATTTCGATTCTTTTAATGAAGTAAGTATGTCCCCAAAGAAAACTTGGAAACTAATCAACTCATGTTTAAATCGATCGCAGACGTCTTCTTCACCATCAAAAATCCGGGATGCCCATGGTAATACAATTGAAAGGGAACTAGAAATGGCAAATTACATAAATTTTCATTTCGTGTCAATCGGGCAGTCAATAGCTAATAAGCTCCAACATAATATGTCCCATGGGCAATGTAATTATCCTACGTACCTAGGAAGTCCTTCTGAGAATTCTATGTTTTTAACTCCGGTAACACAAGAAGAGCTTGCTAAGGTTGTTAAGCTTTTAAATAATGGAAATTCCCCGGGGATTGATGAGTCGTCGACCAATATTGTTAAAGCCATTTTTCCTAGTATTAATAAAGTTATGTGTCATTTAATAAATCTGTCATTTAGATCTGGAACTTTTCCGGATTCTTTTAAAAAAGCGAAAGTGTTACCACTATATAAAAGTGGTGACCGGACTAATTGCTCAAATTATAGACCCATTTCTATTCTTTCGGGTTTTTCTAATGTAATGGAGCGTTGTTTTTATAATCGAATGTATAATTTTCTCTGTTCAAAAGATTATTTTTCAAAAACTCAATATGGATTTAGAAAAGAGCATAGTACTCAGGATGCTATATTAACTATGGTACAATTTATTCACGAGTGTCTGGACAAAAAATTGATCCCGGCGAGTATATTTTTGGACCTTGAGAAGGCCTTTGATTCGTTAAGCCATGAAATATTGTTGTATAAATTAAACCACGGTGGAATACGAGGACCAGCGCACGATTTTATCGCATCTTACCTAAGTCGTCGCTCTCAAGTGACTATGATCAACGGCACAGTTTCGGATCCATGTCTGTTGTCAAATATTGGTGTCCCGCAAGGCTCAATCCTGGGACCACTGCTTTTTTTAATATATATAAATGACCTTCCATCAGCGACAGAAAACCTTGGTCTGAATGTTCTTTTCGCTGATGATACCGGATCATCACTTACTGGATATTCGGAAGAGGATCTCAATGAGAAGCTGCAAATCGTATTTTCACAACTTCTTGTATGGCTAAAAGCTAATCGTTTGTCACTTAATGCATCAAAAACCAAATTTATCATTTATAGTAGAATTGGGCAGAATGCTCAAGGAATTTCAACTATATTTGATCATGCTACAAATATTCAAATTCAAAGGGTAACTTCGTTCCGGTATCTGGGTATTATTATTGATGAAAATCTGTCATATAATGAACATTGTAATAGATTACGGGTTAAAGTTGCTCAGGGGGTTGGTATAATGCGAAGGTTTCAGCATTTTTTTCCATATGAAATCCTACGTCTAATTTATTTTGCGTTGGTTCATTCCCATCTTACGTATTGTCCTCTGATATATTTGGCAACATTCAGATGTCATGTGAAACCGATACAAATTCTTCAAAACCGGGCTCTTCTAATTTTAAAGAAATATTTACCATCACCGTCTTCGTATCCTAATAAGAGTAAAACTGAAACTCTATATCTTCTAACTAATATTTTGCCTGTTTCACAGATATTCACCCTCAATTCTTTTTTATTTAAGGTAAAATATGACCGGTCGGAACTACCTACGTACTTTCGTTCGAATAATTTTTTCCCTGTGCAACATGCCCATTCTTATGAAACCCGACATAAATGGAACATTCAGCACCTAAAATTAAGCACAGAGAGATCACGGTTCTCGCCCTTATTTTCGATCACGGGTTCATGGTGTCTTCATCTACCATTTATTGATTGCAGCAAATCTCTTCCAAATATAAAAAAGCAACTTCATTCTATCCTTATAAATAATTTTAAGAATTAATAATATATTGAAAATCTGGGTACATTTGATATTATTGTTTTGTTGGGTGTTTTGCCCTGTGAGATGCCGGTTATCGGTTACCCTTATTCGCCCGTTGGTATTTTTTTTTTTTTTTATTGGTATTTTCGGTTGATCTTTGCCCGGTGTCGGTGGGTTTGTGGGGTGGGTGTCCGTCTATTGGTGAGTCATGGAATAACTCTTATTCATTATTTTGTTGTTAAACAGGTTTATTCCGATTAATGTACCGGGTTTTTGTCATTCGACCTTGTGTCTCCGGCGTTTACCCTGTATTTATGTCTATTTTGTACAGATATTTTAAAATTAAACCTTGAACCTTGAACCTTAACAAAATTCTATTATAAGTCAAATATATAATACCTACCATAAAAGATTAAAAGTGATAAATACAGTTTCCCCACCCCACCCAGCTCCTGTGTGTTGAGTTAATTATTCGATTAAAATGAAGAAATATTGGGGACAGTGATGCCAGATGCCTGACTTTAGATGGGGCACAAAGAGAAGCGAAAATACGTCATTGGTACATTTTCACCTGTGATTTTCACTATATATTTTTTGGGTGGAGTTCAAAATTCAGGGTAAATTAGATCTTGTAATGATGAGTGCAAAAAAAAAGAAATTCAGAGACAATGCTATCAGATAGTTAAATAGAAGTAAAATAGTTAAATAGAAGAAGCTTTTAAAATCGTAACTTTCGAAGATTTCATTTTAAAGAATTACGAATTTTTTGAGGCAGTATCATATTTTCATCAGTGTTGCCACATCAAACCGTGAAAACAAATAAGAAGAACAAACTAGTTAAATTTAGTAATGCTTTTTGCCCATAAAAAATACGACATCAGCACTCTATTGATTTCCAAAAATAACTGTACTTTCAAAAGAAAGCTAAATCTACTTAAGTTGTTTGATGCATTACATTTTTAGATTATTTTGGCTGATTTTTTGCTTGCGTTTCTTTTGCTTAAATTTGGAACCCACTCTGACTAAAAAGTGTGTAGATGTATTTGGACATTCTTACATTTAAACATCCTTGTATTAGACATTTATAGCTCAAGTGTGAAGAATAAACTGTTTTCTTTCTTTACTATTGCTCATTATAGAGATAATAAAAAGCATATTTAATTGCAAAATAAACACTTAGGGTGTATGATCCTCATTTAGTACAGTTTTCTGTCAAAATATTCCATTTTTCCTTAGAATTCACAACATAAAAGACATCCAAATAGCTAGATTATTTGATTCTATTTATGGTTAATTGAATTCTATATCATTCTTTAAAAAAGTTTTACCCTCGCCCACTGTTAAAACTATGGTTTCTAGCAATGATAAAAAAGGGGAAACTACGCAGGCCTGTTAACAGGGACGAGGGCAATGGGGATGAGTTACTTGAGTTAAATTTAAGTGGGGGTCATTTTGAAATTAGGTTCAAGTTATTTGTAAAAAAAACATTTTATTAAATGAATTTGGATGATACACTTGAGGACAATCCAACCTAGAGCAAAGGAGTTATGCATCTTCTATCATCCATACTCCTGTATCATTAAAGAATTGTTCCCATGTATGGGCTTCCTGTTGAGGTGGGTAGGGTAGCAGTGGGGTTATGGCTTAAGGCTAATTTCCACAGAATGTATCTTTTTTTTGTGAAAACTAAAATATTGCTTTTTTCAAGGAATGTCACGAGTTGCCACCCCCAATGAAAGGGCGAGAGGTTGCGAGGCAATCCCTGTAAAGGTCACAAGACAAACGGTCATAAGATACGCTGGCCCCAGTCAAGCTACCGGCCCATTGGCGCTGCCTGCGCAAGCCCGTGACGCTGCCTCCACTGAAGCTGCTTGTCCGTTTGCGCTGCCTGCGCAAGGCCGTTGCGCCTCCCCTAGTCAATCTGCTGGCCGATATGCACAGCTTGGGCAAGGCCGTGATGCTACCTCCCGTCAAGCTGCTGGCCTATTTGCGCAATGTGAAGATATAAGTAATATTCTTTGAGGAACACTGTTTTGCAAATGGATTCTTTCTAAAATGCTTATAGCGGCTAAACGAAAACTTGTTGGAAACCGGGATTTTCAGGTATGAATAGACCTAAGATAGGTCAAGAAAGCTAAGTGTTTCATTTTGGTGTTCTTGGTACTTGAACCAACTCATCCTAACACTAAAAGCATGCTATTACTTACCTTATCTTTAGGAGCCTGCAGATCTTGTATGTTCAAGGGTCGTCCTCTAATAAAGATTATGTCCTTGAAAATACAATATTATGGTAATTTGTATTACCAATACCATAATATTGTATTTTCCAGGACAAAATTGATGCAACTCGTGGTCTACTGGGACTGTCTAAAAAATTCAATAGATCAGCTCTAACAAAAGCGTACGCAAAAAGGAACAAAATGGCTACTGGAAAAGTAGCTGGTGCCGCTCTCCCCAAACAGGTGGTGGGAGCATATACCATACTGTTGAAATATCTCTAGGTAAGCTTGTACAAACATAATTCAATTGAATTCAAACTTAAGTGACCATAATATTTCCGATAGCAGTTTATTAGTAATGTGAGCAATCAGATCCATATTAAGGTGTTTCATTGAAAGAGTTAATAAGGGAGGGGGGTTCTAGGTAAAAGTATTTTCTAATGAATAGTCAAAGAATTTGTTTTCTATATAATTTTGGATTTCATGGATTAAAATCAAATGTAAAATCTTCTCCCCTTTACTGACGTAAGATGCTTAGTGCAACAAAAACAAAACAAGTTGATTTATTAATAAAAACTACCTCTTTTTATTTTGGGTCATCCTAGCGGAACGGATGGTGCGCTGGGCTTCAAATCCTTTTGCCGAAGGGCAGGGGTTCGATTTCTAGTTTGGCCGGTTATTCGTTTTGGGAGGGGGGTTAGTGGCATGACTCTCTAAGTTCAGCGAGAATAGACCTAGCTTTAAATAGGTACCTGGAGAAACTAAGGAAGGTAGGCAGGAAGAGTGTGGGAAACAGGATGGCTGGCCCACAACCCAATATTGCATTTCCTGGCCAAAGTGCCTTGAAAAGGAGATCTGCACCACTGGTTTGGACCCTAGTGCTGCTCCCTTTTTCTTTTTTTTTTCTCTTAACATTGATTTGAAGGGAACCATTGATAGAAATATTTTCAAAAGAACTTTGAAATTAACATTAAGGTCTAAATAAAATGTAATATCAAACAGTTCGTGTTAACGAACTGTAGGCAAGGAGCGACCCGCCTCAATAGCAACGGAAATTCTAACAACCGGAATTTGGATACCCATAGATAAATCAACAGAATCAGATTTTTATGCTGATTTCAAATATACAAGTTTAGCTTTGCCCATCAAAAGTTAAGCGCCTGAAAAAATGTGCCTTATTTTTGAAAAAAAATTAGGAAAATGCCCCCAAAAAGTCATAAAACTCTAATAAAAATCACACCATCGGATTCAGCGTACCAGAAAACCCTACTGCGGAAGTGTCAAGCTCCTGTCTGCAAAAATGTGGAGTTTTATATTTTTGTGAGAAGAAAGATCACGGATGCATGGTTATTTTTTTTTTTCAGGGGTGATCGTATCGATCCAGTAGTCCTAGAATATTATAAGAGGGCTCATTTGAACGGAAATTAAAAGTTTTAGTGCCCTTTTTAAGTGACCAAAAAAATAGAGGGCAACTTGGCCTCCCCCCACGCTCATTTTTTTCCAAAGTCACCCAATCAAAATTTTGAGATGGCCCTTTTGTTCAGCATAGTCGAAAATCTAATAAATACGTCTTTGAGGATGATTTAATCCCCCAAAGTTCCCGAGGGAAGGGCTGGAAGTTATGAACTTTGCCCATTGTTTACATACAGTTTTGGTTAGTGAGAAGTATAAAGACGTTTCAGGGGGGATTTTTTCTGACAGTGGGGGGGGGGGGGGGGTATGGGGGAGGATTCTTCCATGGGGGAAGGGATTTAAAATTGTTGGTGTTGTTAAGCCATGGTATCTGATTTGTATACAGTGTTTTTCGATGTTGTTATTTGTTTTTTTTTCTCACATCCTTTAACAACATAGGTTTCCCTGGGTCTAGTGGCTAAAAATGAGAATTCTACTTGGTCTGATCGACGGTGAACATAAACACTTTCCGCACGGCCCAAAAAATTCTTGTTTTGTCATATTGTTCTTGTATGTTTTTAGCCAACCATTTAAAAATCTTTACTAAAATCGAGGTTGAACGTGCTTGGTGAAGTGGAATTTTTATTATTATTTTTAATTAGAAAAATCGGCGCGCCGTGGCGCGCCGCCGGTTAAAATCGGCGGCGCGCCGCCATAAAAATTTCGGCGCGCCTGGCGGCGCGCCGCCGCCGATACTGAATCACACATTCGCCGCCGTCATTTCGGCGTGGCGCGGCTTCGGGGACTAACTGTAGGTAAGGAACGACCCGGCTCAATAGTAAACGAAACTCTAAAAACAGAATTTTTATACCAATAGATACACTATGATAGATAATGATGGTTCAATACCGCTCTCTAGGGCTATAATGAAAGAAAGGTTGAGGTTGCTAGGGCACGTTGGGCGGAGGAAGGGTAACAGATTGCTGAAGATTGTTCTTTTCGGCCAGCCATCTACGGCTAAACGGAAAGCAGGTCGTCCCCGTCTGGGGTGGGAGGACGTCATAAAAAAAGATGTAAAGGAAATGGAAACAGCCCCTAAAAGTCATAGAACTTTAATGAAAATCACACCATCAGATTCTGCATGTCAGAGAACCCTGCTATAGAAGTTTTAAGCTCCTATCTGCAAAAATGAAATGTGAAATTTTTTTTACAGAAACAGCTCTTTTTGTCTTAAGCTTACCCATCAACAACGCCTTTGTCGAGAAAATGTTTTCTATTATTAATCTTCTCAAACAGTTCGTGATAACGAACTGTAAGTAAGGAACAACCCGGCTCAATAGTAACCGAAACTCTAAAAACAGAATTTTGAGACAAATAGATACATTATGATACATAATGATGGTTCAATACCGCTCTCTAGGGCTATAATGAAAGAAAGGTTGAGGTGGCTAGGGCACATTGTGCAGATGAAAGATGACAGATTGCCAAAGATTGTTCTTTTCGGCCAGTCATCTAGAGATAAACAGGGAGCAGTCCTCAGTTGCCTCCTATTTGCCCTATATCTCTGGGACATGAACCTACCCCACACGAATCCACAATATGCTGATGATCTGGTGCTATGGTCATCTGGCAACACCTTTCAGATAGCACAGTCAAATCTGCAAAAGTCACTTTTCCAGTTTGAAAAATTCTCTCAACATTCAGATTTACCCATTGCACCCACCAAGTCAAAAATAATCCAATTTCACCGGAAGCGAAACCATGTTAATGCAAAACTAACTCTAAATAAAACAACTATTCCAGAAGATAATAATATTAATTACCTAGGTCTCATGCTTGACCAAAAACTTAATTTCCACCTCCACATTTCAAACACAATAAAAAAATGCTATAGAAAAGCAAATATACCAAAAAGACTTCTTTCCACACCCTGGGATTGTAAGGAGAAAACCTTACTCCAGTTTTATAAATCACATATAAGACCCCATATTGACTATGGGCTCATTGTCTATGGTGTTTGTGCAAAGACCCAGATGCAAAAAATAGAAACAACACAAAATGATATAATACGTCTCATATTTGGTCTTAGGAAACCCACAAGCACGAAGTTTCTGCTTATGGAGAGTGGATTAACAACAATAAGGGAGAGACGTAGCTTTCTCTTGATAAAACATCTTACAAAAATTGAATCAAATAGCTCACACACATTACATAACTGGTTTAGAAATCCAGCCATGTATAAAGGTATTGCAGATGAGTATGTCAATATTCAAAAGAAGTTCCCTGTACCAGCAAAGTCTATTGCACCTACTTTCCCCCAATCCCCTCCATGGAATTGGTCATTTCCCATAATAAATACTGAATTTTCAAAATGGAATAAAGATTTAACCCCCATTGCTTTTGTTCAGAAAAAATTTGCAGAACTTAATACAATTACCTATAAAAATCACTTCCAAATATTTGTTGATGGGTCAAAAATGAAAGAGAAGGTTGCAAGTGGTGTTTTCCTTCCTCACCTGAAAATTGCAATGGGCGAGAGATTATTTAATAATTTATCTATAATGTCTGCTGAGTTAAATGCCATAATCATGGCATTAGAACACCTTAAGCAAAACCAATCTTTGATTGAAAATTCGAATAATATTATCATCTATTCTGACTCTTTATCAAGCCTTGAGTTGCTGGCCTCAGCTCCTCAATATAAGTTGGACATTGACACTTATCATTGTCTCAGTATTATTGATAATCTTGCTTCAAATGGCATAAAAACTTACTTTCAGTACATTCCTAGCCACTCTGGCATAAGTGGTAATCATCAGGTTGATGAAATAGCAAAAAATGCTATAAATATTGACCAGCCAAGTGGGAGACCAATCCCAATTAGAGATATTTACCGATGGAGGCTATCAGATATTAATTTTAATAAGATTAATCCTATCCTTTCCCCCTTTCCCAATAAGTATCTTTCTAAAATTTATCATAGAATTCGTTCTGGAACAAATGGACTAAATTTCCTTGCGTTCTCATATAAGCTTTCTAATTCAAGTGGTTCAATTCCCCTGTCCCCTCTTTGCAGGCATTGTAATATGAATAATGAAACAATTGACCATTGCCTATTTGAATGTAATATGCTGACGTCTGCACAACATACCTTGCTTTCTAAACTGTTAAAATACTTCAAACACCACAAAATCCCACTATCAGCCAAGAGCCTAGCCAACTATACCTGCACACAGAGCATAGAAATTGACATCTATCATCTTATATTTGAACTCCTAGAGTCGAAAGATCTGCTGAAAGATATCTGAATATATCTAATAAATATGAGGCAATCAAGCCAGTAGCTCTGTAGCCCACAGAGTGAAGCAAAAGGAAAAGGGCTAAATAGTTTTACTGAAAAGCCCGCCTGCTGTTAAATAGAAGAAGAAGAATCAGGAGAGATAGAACTGATTGAAACAAAGGAGGAGTTATAATTTGCTTTAAAAATAACATTTACATTACTAGTATTTAGGTTGATATAGAAGCAAAATGTCAATGCAGTATGGAACTTGTTGGCTGTAAAATAACACTAGGTGATGGCAGGTTTTTTAAAGTTATTCAATGTCTACAATTCCAGCTGGAACAATCCCATTGTTGGTGATATAATAAAAAAGCTATACAATCTAGTACCAAGCCATGAGGATCTGATTACATTGGGGGATTTTAATGCCCATAGTGAAGTAAGGTACACTGAATGGTATGGTACAATGAAGTATGGTATGGTGTGACTTAGTTAATCCACCTGGAAGAAGCTTGAAAAAGTTGCAGCTGGAAAACAGCACCTGCCTTATAACACCCAAAGGGCTTCCCACCAGACATAATACCCTATCCCAAGTTGAAACTACAATTAACCTGATTATGGGGAGCCCAAGTATGGCAAATATAATTTCCATTTGTATCCCATCTCAAACATAACTGTTTAAAAACCATTCTCCTATCCATTTAGCAATAGAGTCAAATAGACAAATCGATTGTAGATCACCTTTAACAGGTCATGGTAATGGATAAAGGTTTCAGATGATAGTGATATATTTGATAGTGATATATTTAATTAACAAAATGTTTAAATACAAAAATCAATATGATTCACCCAAAACCAAACGGTTGACGTGGGGTGAAACAGGTAAAAAAAAAAAATAATACATACATGTAACATCATTCAAATACACTATATAAGAAAGAAAGATAAAAAGAGAAAAGAAAAGAAAGAAAAAAATAAATAAAGAATAATAATAATAGTACAGGGACAGCAACTACATACCATATTCATGTTGTGGGGTCATACTCACAAACCAACAAGCAATTACATCTTAATTTAAATTAAATCAAATCAAGTCACCTCCAAAACAAACAAAACTAAAATTCATGCTTACTTAACAATTTTTCTTTCAATTTTGCTTTAAAACCACTAAAATTTTCAAGTTTCTTCATATCATTATCCAAATTATTCCATAAATTTATACCCTTTATAACAAAAGAAAACGTAGACCTGGCAGACACTATAGGTGGAGTATAATAATCATTTTTACCCCTAGTATTTTGGTTATGTATATTCCATCGGCTGTAAAACCAACCATTAAAGCACTCCGGCAGGTGCTTCATATTGTATCTATACATAAATACTAATATATAAAAATGATGAAGACCCGCTGCTGGCAGTATCCTAAAATCCCTATAGACTTCTCGAACCAATTCTCTTTCTGATTTTCCTGATAATACTCTAATAGACTTGTTTTGGATAATTCGCACAGGACTAACAATTGAAGAAAATGTACCCATGTATACAGAAGAACAATACAAAATATAGGGATGGATTAACGAAAAATAGAGAAGCCTAAGTATACTTATTGGAAACATATATTTAAGTTTACGAATCATCTCCAAATTATGCGATAGAATCTGGGATAAAGTTTCAATATGGGATTGGAAACTGAGAGTCTCATCTATAATAATGCCAAGATACTTTACTGCCTTTTGGCAAGCAATCATACTGAGATACTGGAGATATTTCATTAAGCCCAATTTACGACAATTTAATCTTGAAGGACTCAATCAATATTTTCACCCGAAAAAACTTAAAAGAACCTATTTGCATATCTAATGAAAACCGAAATTGTAGACCAGCTAAAATTATTGCAAGACGAAAGATCCTTGCACAATCATCTTAGTAAATTCATTTTCATTGATTCCTGCCTGGTTTTTTATTCAGTGTCTGTTCTGTCTTTGTACAGTAAACTTCGAAAGGTTAGATTTTCGTTTTTTTTTTGTTTAGCACTGAGGACGACTTGGCGGAGATCCTTGTCGAAATATTTGCTTATATTTTGTCATCTTTAGAATTTTAGCTTAGAGTCTTAGCTTAGAGTTTTTTGTTAGAGTTCTAGTTTATTTTAGTTTTAGTTAAGAGTTTAGAGTTTTTAGCTGAGAGTCATAGCTTAGAGTTTTTGTTGAAGTTCTAGTTTAGTTTAGTTTTAGTTAATAGTTTAGAGTTTTAGCTTAGAGTCTTAGCTTAGAGTTTTTGTTAGAGTTGAAGTTTAGTTTAGTAATAGTTAAGAGTTTAGAGTTTTAGCTTAGAGTCTTAGCTTAGAGTTTTTGTTAGAGTTCTAGTTTAGTTTAGATATAGTTAAGAGTTTGGAGTTTTACCCTAGAGACTTAGCTTAGAGTTTTAGTTTAGTTTAGTTTTAGTTAAGAGTTTAGAGTTTTTTAGCTTAGAGTCTTAGCTTAGAGTTTTTGTTAGAGTTCTAGTTTAGTTTAGTTTTAGTTAAGAGTTTAGTGTTTTACCTTAGAGTCATAGCTTAGAGTTTTAGTTAGAGTTCTAGTTTAGTAATAGTTAAGAGTTTAGAATTTTAGCCTAGAGTCTTAGCTTAGAGTTTTTGTTAGAGTTCTAGTTTAGTTTAGTTATAGTTCAGAGTTTGGTGTTTTACCATAGAGACTTAGCTTAGAGTTTTAGTTTAATTTAGTTTTAGTTAAGATTTTAGAGTTTTAGCTTAGAGTCTTAGCATAGAGTTTTTGTTAGAGTTCTAGTTTAGTTTAGTTTTAGTTAAGAGTTTAGAGTTTTAGCTTAGAGTCTTATCTCAGAGTTTTTGTTAGAGTTCTAGTTTAGTTTAGTTTTAGTTAAGAATTTAGAGTTTTTAGCTTTGAGTCTTAGTTTAGAGTTTTTTTTTGAAGTTCTAGTTTAGTTTAGAGTTTTAGCTTAGACTTAGAGTTTTAATTAGAGTTCTAGTTTAGTTTAGTTTTAGTTAAGAGTATAATGCGGGACTAGTAATGTACCATGAGTAAGATGTGATGTATTTGAAATACCAAAATAAAGTTCCTTTCTAAAGATAATTCCGATTTCTTACAATTAAGCTAAATCTAGTCGCAAAAAATGAAAAGTCCTTAATCAGCAAAGAGAGAAATTGCATTTCTAGCTTCAGTCAGACAACGGCGCTAGTCGTTCGAATTTCGCTAAGAAAATCGTAGCAAAAAAAATGCAACGCATAACATTTATAAGGAAGTTTAAAAGGCAAAAAAACTGTGTGAACTACTGAATCATCTGAAAAATCTCAAAGAGATTATTGGACGAAGATTTGCGTCCTTGGGTCACTTGGTCCAATGGCAGGCAGTCCCTACAGCGCAGGACGAAAGAACTGCGTTTGGGAGTGGGGTAAATGTGTTTTTTAATATGAATATGTATTCAGATCTAAAAGAGTTCGTACCGCAAATAATCTCGGTCACCATTTATTGTCTTTGAAGTGACCCATTGCTGTACAACTAAGCATGTAAGTTTAATAAATCTATTGTCTTTTTATAAGTGTTCGTTTCTCTTGTATGTCTGAGTCTATCCGATAATAGGTAACTAGTTCGCCAGTCTCCAAGGTAAATGCTCCCAAAGGAATCTGATCTCCAGATAGCTCAAGAAAGAAGAAGCCACATTTGTATGTCTACATATTCAATTTTCTCTCATTACTTGAGAGCGGTGTTAGCCTAGTTGACGCATTCCCAGCGCTATAAGCGGCGCTATCGGAGAAATTTCTATCACCACAAACAATAAGTTTTTCCATTACTACAAACAATTTTCCATCGCTACAAATAATTTTTCTATCGCTACATAAACAATTTTCTATCGCTACAAATGGCGCGTGTCGGAAATTGGAGGAAAACTGCGAACTAGTTAGGCTATTTAAACTTTGTAATTTGAATTTAATTGTTGGAGAGATACAGACGTGTAAGTAAATTGATTAGGCCTATAACCGCTAAGCTACGATAGGAAACCCCTTATATCTCATAGGAGATAATAGAGTCCCCCAAAATAGGTTAAGTAAATAATAAATTTATTTTAAGTTGATATAAACGCAAAAAAAAATATTGAAATATTGTATATTGAAACAGAAATGGCTTTGTCAAAACAGGAAGGTAAATGGACTTCGCTTTTAGCGGCGCTCGAATTAGCAAAATTTTGAGCAGCTTTACTTGAACTTTGGCTATTAGAAATAAATTTGTATCCCCTCAAAGAGTTGGGTGCAATAGAAAAAATGGAGAAAAGGCTCAATGAGGAATTGTAAAATGAAAAAAAAAAATAGTATTCAGTTTTTTAACAAGTAGAAGCAAGTGTATAATTAATAATTTTTTTAGTGTTAGTAATAAATGCAATGTAGTAGTGCCGTATATTACTAAACAATAAAATATTTGTACCGTGAATTGAAAGAATTAAATAAAAGATAATACGTAAAGAAAAACAAAACCTAGCTGGACCGATGAAACGTTGGTAGAAACAAAAGAATTTTAGGCATAATAGTAGCAAATGGGGTCTGTTATATTCCACCCCCGTTTCTTTTCCTTTCAGATAAATGACCTATTTTCGTTTCTTTAATTACATTTGTGACCCTTTTGGAAGAATACAAGTAAGGTATTTTCTACAAACTGTGTAGTATTTTCCGTAACCCAGGCAGGGTAGGAATAGAGCTACAAGGCGCCGTCATTATTATATTGACAGGGAGGGTTATTACCTCCAAGGAGAGAGTAGAAATTTTCTAGCCGTAACCCAAGGCGGGTACATTTGGCTTTAGAAAGTGGCCATTTGACCACTCGATCGCGTTACCATACCCTGAGACAGGGTATACTGTAAATAGGGTAGTACCAAACCCGATATTTGCAGAACCGCTGGGGTAGGAGCGGGAATCTCACTAACATTAGGGCCGACAAGGGGTTCTCCCATTCGAGTAAGTGGCATAGCAATCTTTTTGCGTCATTCGAGTAAGTGGCATAGCAATCATTTTGCGTCATTCGAGTAAGTGGCATAACAATCTTTTGCGTCATTTTTTGCCTTTAAAAGTAGTGACCCTGCACATACACCCCAATAAGTGGTGCCAGCGGTAGCTAGCACTACGAACATTGGCGGCAGCGGCATAAGCACACATGCTAGAAAGCTTAGCAAAAGTCGCCGAAGGAAGCAAAAAAAGAAGAGTTATTACCCAGCTGTGACTGGAACTCTGCATAAGGCGAGAAATTCGGCGAAAGAAACCGTTAATCACAGAAAATTGAGGCATAGGGATAGGTCTTAAAAGGGTCTCCTTTACCTACACAGATGACCTTCATCTGAATAATGGTGTTAGAAAAAATTCAAATTCTGAAGTAGCTCCGCAAAATGAGTGAACAGGAAAATTTGAATTTCAAACCATGGCTGCTTTAGAGCCATGTAGATGTAAAACAAGCCAGTGTTCATGCTTGTTTACAAAGAATAATTAAAAATATATGAATATATTTTTTTTGGTCGAGTGTCATTTGTATTGCTGGGGTCGACTCCCCTCGCACACGTTAGGTCCCCTAGTGGATAAATATCCGCGTTATTTGTACTTATTAATTTTATGGGTTATTTGTAATGATGGCAAATATCAGACTTAACTTATTGCTTTTTTTTATAAACAGATACCATTCAACACAATTAAGAAAGGTCGTCATAAGTCTGTCTATTGTTCTTAAAAACTGCTTATTTGAAAATGTCAATTTTCTTTTTATGTTGTTCTATTTATTTAAGAGCGAGAGAGGATGAGCATATGTAGGTTTTATTTTTGTAGCTAGACATAAGACATACCTTAGTACTTCAGTTTAATTAAATCTACGTTCAATGTTTTGTTACAACAAGCATCCTTGATTGCTATACTTTGCGCAGCTTAGACTAAATTAGTCTATGTTACTAAAGATTTGATTAAGGTTAGATGTCTTATTTTTGTTAGTGTTATTTCTATGCCCTTTCAAAGGATAATAGAAAGGTTGAAACAGAAAATAACCAAAGGTAGGAAGCTCGTGGTCGACTGAGAACGACAAGTGGTGTTGGACCACGTCTTGTGGGAAGCCTGGGGAGGAACTCAAGGCCCATGATTGTTTTTTGTAATTTCTTTTTTTAACGACCGTAGGAAGGGATATTTCTCAGTCCTTCAAGTGTAAGAAATTAGTATTTTTATGCCAATCAGGGCCAGTCAAAACAATACTTAAAGGTTGAATAGAAACTTCTGTGAGCTAGTTAAGTTTTCGTTTTTGAATCAGAATGCTTTGAAAGAGAAACAGAGAGTTTACTTTCTTATAGCTCCGAGAAAAAAAAACAAAACAAAAACAAAAGCTTTTTAATTTCATTATATTATACCTATGACGTATGCTGTCCTACAGCTCTGTGATAAACATTACTTCCAAAGAGAAACAGAGACATTAATGCCTTTAGCTCCTTGGCGAAAAATTTAATTTCATTAGTTTATATCTATGACGTATACAATAACAGAGAGATCACTGTTCTATAGTTCTGTGACAAAATGTTCTTTAATCTCATTGGTTTATCTATGACATATCTTGTGCTCTAATTTTTGTGACATATTTTCGCAAGTCAGTCACGTTATATCTTACCTATACTGACTCAGGTCTCCCTCGGATTTTCTATGAAAAATCTACCCATGTCCTAACTAAGATGGATAGTATCCAAAACAAGATATTATCAGTACAGAAGCGTCTAATTATATGAAATATTTTGTCTTAGTGCAGATTATAATTATTTTAGGCCTACACATAAAAAATAGGATACCAGAGTAATTACGTGCTGCACGCTCGCTTATTCGTGTATTTCTTACTCGAGAAATATAATGTTTCTTACTCGAGTAATATGTACCAATAGCCAACTATTGGTAACTATAACCAAACAACCTATTGGTACGTTTATATGTAGAATTTCACGGCGGATGTGAAATTATGTCTCAATAATAATACGTAAAATTTTAAAACCATTTGATCGGTTAAGATACATAGATTGAAAACCCTGTGTATGTCCAATGGCGACTAAGTAAAACCCACAAGGAATTCCCTTTTAATGTGAAGGTGTTTCTCGCTTAACGGATTCTAATAAGACTTTAATATAATATTTATTTATTTAGTGCTGAAGGATTTGCTCAAACAATAGCCTTCTAAAAAGATATTGATGTCAGTTCTTCATTACGCTTATATTCTTTGCCAAGCATCAACTGGAATCTACGCGGGCAAGCTTGGAATCCTGCATCTAGTGACCTTATTCGAAAGGCGAATATGATGCACCAATGTTGACTTGTAATTACGGAAAATCCAAGAGAAGAACACGGGGAAACAAAGAAGAACACCTCTGCATTTCAGCCGTTAAACCCGGAGCCCCATGAGAACGTCTAAGCCAAGAAATAGGGAAGACATCAGAAAACTAGTGGGTATAGAGGTCTCCACTAGTCCTTGTTATGTCTCGTTCCCTCATTGTAGTATCGTTTGCGTAAAACCGTGTGGTTATGACGCTGCACACGCGTTTCTTATACAGCACGGACTTGCGTGAACAATGCAGGCATGAAAGATATTGTAAAAGTAGACCTCAAACTTAATAATGTAGGGTAAATTATGTTTATTTAATATCGATATTTTCGTTATCAAAACAAATTTGAAGACATTTCTGTTTTAGATTTTTGTTGAGAATACCAATATTAGTGTATTTATTTAATTCTGTCTCATAGCTAAAAAATTATAACCCAATTAATGCGTGAATTATTGTATGTGTATTTACTTCAAAGAACATGTGATTCTGCCGCGGTTTTTTTTATTACAGGAAAGTAAATGGACACTTTGGTCATTGAGTATTACAATAAGCTGCCCAGTACAGATACGACCCAGTAACATCTATTTTATCATATCTCAACCAACGAAGAGTACTCACCATAACTCCAGGCAAGTTTCATCCCAACTTCGTCTACGAAAACAACAGTTACCTTCGATCGTCGTTTCTTCGACCATGGACCATATTACGTATCAGGTAACACTATATTTGAACCTCAGTATCAAGTGCTTTAACGAACCATATAATCACTTAAATGCCGAGAACCCCATCGATCAGTACAAGATAACAATATTTAACGATATTTGAAGTTAAATATATATTTAAATTTGAAGATATTCGAAGACGAAATTAAAGACAATTTGAAGTTTAAAAATGAGAACTCCATCGATCAGCACATGATAAACGATATTTGAAGTTAAAAGATACTTAAAGACATTTGAAGATATTTGAAGACGAAATTAAAGACAATTTGAAGTTTAATTCTGAGAACTCCATCGACCAGCACACGATAGACAATATTTGAAGTTAAATGACACTTAAAGACATTTGAAGATATTTGAAGCAGAAAGTAAAGACAATTTGAACTTTAACTCTGAAAACACCATCGAGCAGTACAAGATAAACGATATTTAACGATATTTGAAGTTAGATGATAGTTGGAGAGGTTCGAAGTTGAATTTAAAGACAATATATTAAGAGAGTCACTATAATATGACGACAACCCGTTTCAAAAGGCACAAATGAACAATTTTACGCGAGAATACATTCTCTATATGCCTCAAAAATCCTAAAAATGATATGCTGAGAAGAAAAACACCAACACCTCTAGTGGGAAGAATCATTTCCCAGTTGACTATTAGAACGATGTTTAAAGGTCATTTCCCAGTTGACTACTAGGGAAAACTTACCGTGTAAAGACAACTAGACTCAAACTGTTCCATGAAGAAACCATAACGTAAGTGCTTCGAAATTTTTGCCAGGACAAAAGGAGTGAAGGACAGTAATTTACAACGGAAGGGTGTAGTACACTAAGGACACGAAAGGTGACGAATAGATGTGAAGCTACATGTGTTACTTCCTAACAGCTTTGACAATTCAAAAATCCCAATAGTGAAAGTGTTTTAATGTCATCAGTGAATATGATGAACCAAATATTGTATGTTATAAATCATTCATGTATGTACCACAAGTAGAATTAGGTGTAATATTATCATGTTATTCACTTAACGTTGTGTAGATAGTATGTAGTACGTCATATAGAAAAAAAAAACTAATGTAAAAGTAGAATAGTCCCAACCTTATTGGAAAGTAAAAGTAATCAGTGTTAGATATAGAAAAAAAAAAAATCTTTAGTATAGTAGCTAACCTAGAACCAAAAATAATCTTAGTCCGGTAGATGAATTTTAGATAGGGATGTAGAATAAAATAAGAAAAATAATTGAAAAATTTTAAAACTCCTAATGGCAGTAACTAATGACGGGGCGTCATTATTTCATGGGAAGGGTGATATGTACCATGAGTAAGATGTGATGTATTTGAAATACAAAATAAAGTTCCTTTCTAAAGATAATTCCGATTTCTTACAATTAAGCTAAATCTAGTCGCAAAAAATGAAAAGTCCTTATCAGCAAAGAGAGAAATTGCATTTCTAGCTTCAGTCAGACAACGGCGCTAGTCGTTCGAATTTCGCTAAGAAAATCGTAGCAAAAAAAATGCAACGCATAACATTTATAAGGAAGTTAAAAGGCAAAAAAACTGTGTGAACTACTGAATCATCTGAAAAATCTCAAAGAGATTATTGGACGAAGATTTGCGTCCTTGGGTCACTTGGTCCAATGGCAGGCAGTCCCCTACAGCGCAGGACGAAAGAACTGCGTTTGGGAGTGGGGTAAATGTGTTTTTTAATATGAATATGTATTCAGATCTAAAAGAGTTCGTACCGCAAATAATCTCGGTCACCATTTATTGTCTTTGAAGTGACCCATTGCTGTACAACTAAGCATGTAAGTTTAATAAATCTATTGTCTTTTTATAAGTGTTCGTTTCTCTTGTATGTCTGAGTCTAGTCCGATAATAGGTAACTAGTTCGCCAGTCTCCAAGGTAAATGCTCCCAAAGGAATCTGATCTCCAGATAGCTCAAGAAAGAAGAAGCCACATTTGTATGTCTACATATTCAATTTTCTCTCATTACTTGAGAGCGGTGTTAGCCTAGTTGACGCAATCTCCATCGCTATAAGTGGCGCTATAGGAGAAATCTCCATCGCCACGAGCAAATCTTTTCTATTACTACAAACAATCCTTCAATGGTACAGTAATTAGCTGTTTCTTAATCTTCCATATTTTAATATGGATAGGTTAGGATCAAGGCCGTTTACAGGAGGGGTTGGGAGCCCCCCCCCCCTTCCCAAAAATTTTGTCTAACTCGTAAAAACGGTACAAAAATGGATATAAATAATTTTTTTTGTGTAACCCCTTCCCCTCCCCTCCCAGAAAAATCTTTTTGTAAAATACCCACCTAAGAAAAAAAAAGAATCCGAGATACGGCCCTGGTTAGGACTTATTGATTTACAACGTTTGGCACTGCAGCTTCCTTTTGAAAATCGCTATTGGTGATCAGGCTGATCAATTGAAATACATCATTTGAATAACGGTTCTTAATACCTGGATGCTTGAGTTGGACAAAAAAGTTTCCTGATTCGAAAATTGTTTCTAACACGCAATTATAACGAACTCTTGATAAGAAATAGATACCGAAAATAATTTATGCATACGGAATTCACCTAGGCTACTTGTAAATATAACTTAAATTTGTAACTGGTTAAGAGAGGGAGGGGATGGTAAGAGGCAGTCAAACTGGAAATTTCTCTATCAAATTTAATAAAAAAAATTCTAATGGCGCAAAAAATAGGGTACTTCCTTGTTAGCTATTAAACGTTCAAGAATTGAAGTTAGGTTAATAATAATGAAATACACCAAAATATGATAAAAATATAATGCTTCAGTAACAAATTATGGAAACTACAACAAAGAATTATGGAAAATGGCCGCCAGACCGCATTATATTAAATACGTAACCTAAACTAACCCAACCTAACCTAATTTAACCTAACCTAACCAAAATACCAACTAAATATCTAATCAAAATTTAGCTACAATGTAGTTTCTTACCGAGCCGAAGATGATTGCCTGGTAAAAAGACCATGAAAACCGGTTATTGTCTCATGTTCGTGATGTAAATTCTCGAGTGTGTACCAGCTAACAATGAAGTAAGAAAAATAGTTTTGTTGCTGCGATGTTTATATCAGAAGAAATTGTTTAAACCATTCTTGTAATTTCTGTTCATCATAAGACTTTCGGAATTGACTTTGGCTAAATCTTGCATCGTATTACGCAATGACAGCTCTTCATCATAGGCAGCGCAATCGCACTGCCTAAGTAAACAACGATGTTGGCACAATGTATTATTTTTTTTTTCCATACCAGGGCACTTCGTATCAAAGGAGTTGTCTTAGAAACTTCAAAAAGGCCTCATTCGATTGAAAATTGGAGTGACTGGTGCCCTCTTTAATAGTCAAAAGTAATTGAAGGGCAACTAGCCCCCCCACGCCCATCATTCCCCCAAACACATCCAATCAAAATTTTGAGATAGCCATTTTGTCCAGCGTAGTTGATTTCCAGATAGAAAATATGTTTTTTGAGGAGGACACTCCCACAACCCACAAGTTGTTTTTGATGGATTACTCATTTCCAAAAATTATGCATATAAGTAGCGCGTATCAATTAGGCGGCACGTTTCAACAGCTACCCTCAAGTTATTTTCTACGATACACACTTAGACTGACTTTGGTCAAATTGTCTGGGGAAGTGTTGCAAGCACTTCACGTCTACGCCCGCTATGGTGAATAGATTTAACAGTGACATGTACAAAAAACGAACCGTTACAAAAACGAACCGATGAGAATGAAAACATAATTCTCGGGAAAATTTTGAATGATAATAGAAGAAGAATTTGCTACTATCTAGAAATTAAATTTATATTTACTTTCTTTTTTCCCCCACTTTGATAATGATTTGGAATAATAGTCGAAGATAAATTTCATATTTGATTAAAAAAATGTACAAAAACTGACTTGAAGTTTACTAAAGGGAAACACAAATGAAATAACACCCGGTAGTGTTAAAGGACTTAGCCAAGTAGACTTTTGTCTTATAAGTATGTCTTTAACTTCCGTTTCATGAAAAAAATCTTTTAAGACATTGATATTAGCCTGCAATCTTATTGATAGTTGCAGCTATTACGGCTGGTCTAGTTTCTTTCACTCGTTTCTTCTTGCCGTTCTAATTAATATTCTTGAAAACTACAAAGCATATTGTTCTTCTAACTCGGTTCACATCCTTTAATGACACTAATTTGCATCTTTCTGAAGCTTAGAATTGCAATGACATAGAAACATTGCATAAGAAAGTAAACTTTGATGCTTCTTATCTAAATGACATTTTGGGGGGAAACGACTTTCAAGAAATATGCTTCTCTTTTGTTCTTCATCAGAAAATCCCATCTACTTGTTATCTATGTCAGATGCACCTCCAGCTTCATTGTTTTTGTATTATATAATCTATATTGTAAGATCAGTATACAGAGTAAACATTTCTTTTTTAGTTCTTTAATCACCCTTTTCCGTTGTTGATAGGGAAGAATTCTGGATATCAGTCTGAAAGTGATGTAGAATATCACCTTAGATATTGTCAAGTGTTTTTTTTTTTTTATTTATTTATTAGATCTTCTTTCATTTCCGCTTTTATTTAATTCTCTGGCGTACGAGAGAACTGAGAGAAGTATCTTTTTTGTAAAACTAGGGGCCTGAAAACTGAAAACCGAACATTTCGACCCCAAAAGCGCATGTTGTCTGTTAAAAAATGCTTCACTACTTTGGATTTCGGAATCTGGTACCGAAATCAGTCAATAAAGATTGAATTTTAGCTCTAGCTTTCTGAAAGGCAAATGCGCCCCATGTGGTAAAATTGTCTCTGAATTCCTCTTTTTTTTACGGTCTTGCCTGTACTGCCTAATTTCAACTAAATTTTTAAGCCAGAATTGCAATTTTTATCATTTTTTTGCACTAGCCGAACTGGCGTTTAATAAGTTTCTACAATGAGGAGTTGGAACCTCAGATAAATTTTTCTTTTGTATAGAAACAAAAAGATTCACATCGTCAGTCGATGAAATGGGAGAGGGCTACCTACCCCATGATGTGTGGTGTTGTGTTCTTTCTGGCATCAGAAGACATGGGCAACAGAAGGTAAAACTAAGCAAATGCCTTGAAAAGCATGCTGCGCTTTTGAAATCATCGCTCGAAGAACTTTGGTCAAAAGCCCAAGAAAAGTCGTCATGGAGAGGCACCGTTGTCGCCTTATGCACCAGCCGGTGTGGGAAGACCCAAGTCTAAGTAAGTAAGTAATTCCTATATTATCCTAGGAGCTTGAGAGCGTCTGGGCTTGTTAAGAATCAGATCCATGTCTCTTACCCAAAATATCAAGGTATTTACAATTTTCCCACTATTTGTTTTTAGATTCCCCATATAATTATAAAGCTATACCTCTCCCCCCCCCCCCTACCAAAACAAGAAAATGTGTATGTGTAAGTTTTAGCCTTTAGATCATAGGCCAATCAGATGGTGCAAAAAGAGACAGGATGCCTACCTCTCCCCTAAAAAATAAACCTACAACGGGTGAAATCAAAGGCAAGACAATAGTGCTACCTAAGTAAAGAGCCACGCGGTCACAATTTATTATTTACTTATCCTTTTTTTTTTACAAAGGTACTTCGCAATGAATGATTTGTTGAAAAAACTTTTAAAGGGTTTTCATTTCGTTTGGAAAATGAAAGTTTGCATGGGAACTACCCTCCCCACTCCTATCCTTTCCCATGCAATCAACATTTTGAGATTCTCATTTGTTCAGCATAGTTGACGAATCGAGTAATTATGTCTTTGGGGATAAAATCCCCACCCCCTCACAGCCCTCAGGGCAAGGATCATAAGTTATACCTCATTGGCACACACAGTTTTTTATGGAAGGGTTGGTCGGTTTCACTTCTGAGTGAGGTCATTTGATTAATTACCAGAAGTTCTAGTGCCCGTTTTTTAGAGTCACAGTAATCAGAATCAAACTACCCAGTTCCCAATGCCCTTTTCCCCCAAATTTATCTGATATGAATTTTGAGACATCCATTTTGTTCAAAAATTGTCCAAAGATAATAAGTGAAGATCTTTAGTGTTCTCACAACCCCCAGGAATCTGGGGACAAAGGCTGTAACTTTTACTCTGGGACATAAAAGCTACAATCTAGGGGCATTTACTGAAGGGGTGGTCATCTAAACTTTAGAGGAGGCTCATTTGATTGTAAATCTTGAATTCTTAAGCTATTTTTAAGATTCAAAATTGAATAGAGGGCAACTAGCCGATCCTCCTTGTCCATCATTTTCCAAACACATCGAATCAGAATTTTGATACAGCCATTATAGCGCAATTAACTGTTATTATAGAACAAGATTAGAAAATTGTAGATTAGAGAGAAACAGACACTTCTTAGTCCCTATGTGTATAATGGTGCGAATCGCATGCTGTTTATCAAGACCTGTAAATTTAAGGTAAAATGAAGGATTTAGACATTGAAGGCCGTTACACTAGTGGTATTGGTCCAATATTAGATATGTATTTACCTGCAAAAGGGGTGATAGAACACACTTAAGGCAGCTGCACGTATTGGAAATTTTACGTCACAGAAGCCAACCTATTTTGAATTTTGAAATTTAGAAATCTAGCCTGTAAATGAAACAGCCAATAATTAATCATGACACTTTAAAACGAACAATAAAATCATGTAAATCAGACCAAAACAGAAAAAAAACTAACAAAGAAAAAAACGTGTGTTAACTCATCCATCGGATGAAAAGCCATCCACCAGTGAGGTTATCACTCCATAGTATTGGATTTGATGAGTCGGAAATAGCGACCATGACCCCTCTACTTTTAAAAGTACAGCCCCGACTCCAATTGGTATCCAATCACTTCGACTTATAAAAAAAGACCAGAACTGCCCGGGATTATAAAAAAAAATTTACGTCAAACCTTCTCTTGTCACGAAGATGGTTTGGAATTAAAATGCACCCTTTGAAGTATCTCCTTCTCTCCCTAGCTATAAAATAATCAGAGAACCCAATTGCAGAAGTTAAAGTACCTTTTTTAATTTCAAGCTTTGCAATTTGTCCACTGCTTACAGATAGTGTTTGTTATTTGGAAACACAAAACATGTTTTGAGTGGGAGTTTTCAGAAAGGGTGGGAGTTTCTGGAGGATTTTCCATGAGAAGAACATTTTGGCACAGAGGGGGGGCAAGACTTACACACATTAATTCCTCTTCTCTACTTTACTTAGCACTTCTCAACTAAAATAAAAATAACAAAACTCAAGTAAATATATTTAAATTTGGAAAACCATATTTTCTGTGAGGGGTTTTTTTCCCCCAGGAGGGTTTTTCCATGCAAGAGCGGGGTAAAAAACACCTTGACACGTAGACAGTAACAGGGCGAAGGAAACCGCCCTTAACAGACATAAAAAGAGAAATACATCTGCCTTTCAGAGTTTGTGATGTCAGATTTTCTTTGCTTTTGTGACAACAAAACCGAGCTTTTTTTATTAGTCATCTTGACTGTCATTTATGTCATGACTTGTGTTTTACCCAATGTAAGTACGGTGGTTGAGTTGCACAAGAGTTCAGTTATACGAGGGTTCAGTTGCACGGGGTTCAGTTACACGACGGTTTAGTTAAATGGGATTTAATTAAATGGGGTTGAGTTGCACGGGAGGTTGAGTTACACAAGAGTTCAGTTATACAAAGGACCAGTTGCACGGGGTTCAGTCACACGGCGGTTTAGTTAAATGGGATTTAGTTTAAACGGGGTTGAGTTGCACGAGGGCTCCGTTAAATTGGGTTAAGTTGCACGAGGGTTCAGCTACACGAGGATTCAGTTACACAGGGGTTCAGTTACACGAGTATTGAGTTACACGGGGTTCAGCTGTACGGAGGCCCAGTTGCAAGAGGGTTCAGTTACACGAGGATTCAGTTACACGGGGTTTCAGCTGCACGGGGGCCCAGTGGCAAGAGGGTTCATTTGTACAGTGGTTCAGTTACAGTAGTTCAGTTGCTTGGGGTTCAGGTACACGGTGGTTCAGTTGCAATTGAAACCGAAAGTATGAACTGATTCCGCTGTGTTAACATCTAATTGGTGTTTTCACTCTTGGTATTTGCCAGTCGAAATTTCCCGTGTGTAACTTGAATATTTACAGACCGTGCATGTCCCTGGACTTTCCTAAGTGATATTACTGACCTTGGTTCTTGATAATTGGATTATAGGATTTGAATTATAGTTTCTGAACAGTGAAAGAAATAAGAGGTGAGATTTTTTTAGTTCCAAATAGCTCATGTCTGACACAAAGGAACCTCCTGAAAAAGACATAGATGTCTCACCTTTCCTGCCTTCAAAAAGAACTTAACTAGAACCCCCCCCCCCCCCCCGACTCCTATGTCTAAATCAACCACACACATCTTAAGGGGATACAAGCCCTAAAACATCCTTCAAGCTAAAAGTACCGGTGAAACCCCTGGCAAAAAAAGAAAAAATGATGCAATTAGATCACCCCTTGAAGAACTCCAACCCGAGATTATATCACTCCCTGATGATTCCCAACCAATTGAATCGCTTCCTAGCTCTTTAGATCAGCAATGCTATTACATTGTGACCATCAAGAAAACCAAGGGTCGACCCTTTACTAGAGAGCGGTTAATGGATATTAGAAAGCCTATATTTTTACTAGCTAACTCAACTTTTGAAGTAGTTTTTCCTAAAAGACAGTCTGATAGATCTTTATTTTACCTCTCACAAGGCCGCAGATTCAGTCCTTTCAAGGTCCAAGAATTAATCGTTAAGGATTCCAAATCTTTGCCACTTCTAAAGAAGTAGAATAGTCCTATAAAATACGTGGTTTATGGTGTTGACACCGGTATACCAATAGAGGAATTTACAACTGAACTAATTGATTCTTCAGGTCATCCGGTCCAACCAACAACAGCCACAAGACTCAGCTTGAAAAATGATGGTAATCTTATACCCAGGTCGCTCAGTGCTCATTGTATTTAAAAACGAGTTGCCAAGAGAAGTTTTTCTGTATGGTATGGCCCTTCGCCATAAGTCCTATAAACCAAAGCCCATACTAAGCTTAGATATAAACGCTCCTTAATAAAATAGCAGAATATCTAGAAATAAGATCATTTAGCACTGGTAATTTATTCAAATAGGCTTCATTAATGTTCCAAGACATAAACCTTAGCATCAAATTCTGCTTGAACTTCTCATCTAAATCATGCCGCTATATCCCTCAATCTTGCTGCTGAATTGGTGGGGACTATTTCTGACCATCTCCCTATTACATCTTCTTTCCAACTCCACGGTTTCAAAGAACAGAATAATTATGTAATTCCTCTTAGGCTAGAACCCGTAGTGATTAGGCTAGAATCAGTTCATCTGCTTGTAGATATTTGCCAAGTAAAATATCAATACTTCAGTGTTTCTAGACTGAAGTCATATTATATTTCAATTCTGATTTGTTTTCCTCTTCTACATGTTGTATTCTGAGTAAATTTCGGGCTGCCTTCCATCTTTTGCGAAGATCAATTGAATTGTCAAAATATGACGTGAGACTTAGCCTGGATATTTATGTAGCCAAATTAGCCATGCTCAGTCTTTTGTCGGAAATCAAGCTGTCCAACTTCAGAAAATCCATGAGGGTATTATTTCAGGCTGTTCTTAAGCCCTGGTCTTGTTGCTTCTTACCTCGAAGCAAAATTTGGTTCAATCTCTGGAAGGATTGTGACCGTCCATCGACTGACGCTGTGAATCCTTTTTGTTTCTGTACTAAAGAGAAATTTATCTGAGGTTCCAACTCCTCATTGTAGAAACTTATTAAAAGCCAGTTCGGCTAGTGCAAAAAATTATTAAAATTGCAATTTTGGCTTAAAATTCAGATGAAATTAGGCAGTACATGCAAGAGTATAAAAACTTCCGTGAAATGCTTTATATATTAACTATGGCTGCTAGTATAACTTACAGCCCTTTCCCAAGGGCTGGGGGGTTCAAGCCTAGAACCATAGCTATTTGACATTTGGACCATTTTGAACAAAATCGTTAGCACAAAATTTTGATCGGAAGCATTTCGAATAAAAGGCGGCGGGGGGGGGGGGGAGCTGCTTACCGTCTGATTACTCTGGACTTTTAAAAAATGGATCTAGAACTTTCGATTTAAATCGAATGAGCCTTTTCCACAGTTTATATGATTATCCCATTCAATAAAAACCTTATATATGAACAATGGCCAGTTTTGCCAAACTTACAACCCCTTCCTTGGGGGTAATGTGAGGTTTTATCAACACTCGAGCAATAATTATTTAGTTTCTTCACCTTTTGACTATTCTGGACATAATGGCCGTCTCAAAGATTTGACTGGATGCACTTGGGGAAAAGAGAACTGGGAGGGGGTGGGTGGTGTCCAAAGATCAAGCTTGGGGAAAAAAAATACGCATCCGTCATCTTTCTTCTGGCAAAGAGCGCAAAATTCTGCATGTTTTGTAGATAGGAGCTAAACTTAATAGGATTCAACTAGACTTAATAAGACTTATATATCTGAAATTAAGATATAAAATCTAATTCTTTTGATATATTTATTGGTATGAAAATTTCATTTTTTAGAGTTACGGTTATTATTGAGCCTGGTTGCTCCTTACTTACAGTTCATTGCTTCAAACTGTTTGATACAAAAAAAGTATTTTTAAAACACAAGGGATAAGTTATCGTCTCCTTCCTCCCTAATTGATACCCTGGTATCGGAATTCTACTCCTTAAGTTTGTATATAATAGAAATCTCCCGAGCTAAGGTGTTTCACCAAATAAGGTTCCCAAAATTTTGGATTAAGCACTAATTCTTTAAATGACCGCTAATTATAGATTATGTACGACCTCTCAACGCGCGTTTAGCGTTTTGTGCAATTTACTAAACTTCTCCTTATTTGCTAGGATATGTTTTTAAAAAAATATATGGGAACTAACTTGATAAACAATTGTAATCATTTAATCATATGTTTGATATTTCCGAAATCCTTGTTTTGTTTTCACCAATGCTAAAAGTACTAAATGAAATATGCAAGTGTAATATGTATTTTTGAGATCACCTGCGTCTCTTTTGTTATACAAATTGAAAAGCACGTTCAAATATAGATGGAGATATCCAAGTTGATTCTTTAGATTTACTACGAATTTGTTTAAACCATAGTCTTTGTGAAATAGGTTTGGACCTATACCCCTCTTTCTGACATCTTGAGTTCTTGTGGGCGCTCCCGCACATTCTGTTTAACAAACCTGCGTTTTCTTTTTGAAATTGTTAACCCTCACCTCCAAAAAGTGCCAACCCCCATTCAAACAAAGTCCTGAGTATATGCCTATGTGCAAATGTGAACCATGATCTTGGTAGTCATAGAAAAAATTAGTTAGTTTTGAATAGCACCCCACTCAACCAAACTTTACTCAACCCACTCCAACATTGGAGCCGCATGGCCTTTAACTGCTTCGATTTCGATTAAGAATCAACCGTTGAATTTTTCTAGCAAAAATATGCCGAGTAAACGAATTTTCCCCGTAAAAAAATGTGCCGATCTGAAAAATTCATGCGCAACCGCCTAAAAAAAGCGCCAAAATGGCAGAAATGCATTGCATCTGGCCACTTTGAGGTCAAGTTGAACTAGAGCTCTTTCGTTTAGTTTCAACAAGAGACTGATGAAGGAGGATGGAAGCAAAAATGTACTTTCGTCGAACGAATCCAGCCTGAAACCTCAGGTTTTGCTTGGATTTTATAAATTCCATCTAGTTTTCATCCTCGTGTAAATGGGCTCTTAAGGGCTGGGCAAAACGTAGCTGATTTCGGGAACCGATTTCAGCATCAGTGGGACAAAGGATAGTGGCAAGAAACATTTGTTTGAAAGAAAAATTTATGGCGTGAGATTTTCAAAACAAAAAATCATGGACACAAATATTCAACTGGAGTTTATTATAGTTAAATGATTGATTTCAGCTTAATTCTCAGATCAGTAGCGGCATCTTTCACCACAGACAGCTCTGGCTGAATATTTATTTATATCTCTATTTTTTTGTGATGATCATGCTAAAATTTTTTAAAATCGGCACCATCGGTGCCAAAAACTAGAAATTTTTCAAGCTCAAATCGCACGCCGATTTCTTTTTAAAATCGTCGCTGATTTTGGAAATCAGTTGCCGAAATCACGCTACTTGTGTCCAACCCTTTACTGTAAAATAATAGAGAACGAATAAAGATGGCTTAATATAGCACTATCGTTGTGCCATTATTATTCTTCGGTGTTGGGCAAATATTACTAACAAAAAATAAATTGGAAAATTTTTTGAATATGTGTTATAGAGGTAATTTCAATATGCGTAAGGTATCTTACTTCGTTAGGTTATTGGCAAAAATATTTGCTAGCAATTGAGACGGTATAATTCATCTTAAAGGATACATTAATTTATTTTTCAGCTGGTATAACAAAATGGCTAAAAGGAATTTGAATGTTTAGCATGCCAAATTATTTTTGAATAACCGAAAAAAAAAAACAAAAAAAGAAGAATAGCATTACCTACCCAAAACTATTACAAATTCTAAATGAGATTGAATTATTCCTGCTACTAAAAAGGTCACTGGTCCCGAATAAGCAATAGTAAGATAAAGCCTCAATAGTTCTGCCGGGTGGGGAAAGTCTGACCTTTACAGGTTGTTCAGTATTGGGGGCGTTTTTCACTCATCAATGTACTAAGATCTTACATCTTTTGTCAGAAAACGCTTAAAAGTGAAATCTTGAACTAAGATCTTACTCTCTTGGTCATTTTTGTGTAAACGTACTTTCATCATTCTGCTCTGATCAGCGGGTCTGCGAAGAATGACTGCGCAGTAGATAATCAAAGTTCTCTCATCTTTGTTCTATATGGCAGAACAGTGGCGGTCTTCACACTTTTTGCCTAACATCAGTGAGCTGTAAGATCTTAGAACAAAGATGAGTTAAAAAAAACGATAATCTTTGCAAAAAATGTAAGATCTTAGTGCTAAAAAAACGGGCTTATTATTTTGTCACCATTTTGAGTCTTTGTGTTTACCTACCTGTCAAGATCTTTCTGCTATCAATCTTGGTTTAGAATGTTTCGAAGGGATCATCTTATTTTCGGAGAATTGTTTAAATTAGTCGATTGCCCATACTGAATAATCTTTGGGAAAAAATATATCATTTTTAATATAGTAATTTTAGTCGAATTTATGAAAATCCAGGTTTACATACAATATTAATAAAATCATTGTACTTGCATTTTAAAGCGTTGCTTTATGATAAATCTTCTTAGTAATTTAAGCCCTCTTTCAGACTAAGCGTCACTCTATCACTGCCACTCCTATTGGCCCGCTCTTTGACTTTTAGTATTTCGATTTTATTAATCTCTACAAGTTATTTATTGTTGTATAGTTTTATCAATTTTTATGTTTTTTAGGATCTGTGCCTTGTCTCCCTTTCTGCCCTTTCGATATATAGGACCTCTTTGTAATGAATTTTTTGCACACAGTGTTTGGTCTTACGCACAGTATCTTATGGCATTTCCAAATTATTACCGCACTGAAAATTAAAATGGTTATCTGTCATCTAAAAGAAGGCTAACCCAAATATTAACAAAAACAATTTATGGTGACTATACAAACCTTGAACAATTTGTTTGTTTGGGCTTGGAAATGAAGAAGAGGTCCGAATGGTAACTGCAGTAATGTAATAACCTAACGAACAACGGTAATGAAAAGGAAAATAATTTTGGCATGAAAAAAGCTTGGATTTCTACTGCTTCTTAGAAGGAAGGGAAAGAGAGTATAGCACATTTTAGAAAAGTCGAAAAACTTGTGAATTGTTTGAGAAGCCAATTGGATAGTGAGATGGTCAATCGGTGGATCTGATTCATTCTAGGAGGAGGAGCTTAAATCCAAGTTTATTAATAATGAAGCTCTTAAAATTGAGATTCCTTGAATGGTTTAAACAAGGTGGAATATGCTTGTCAATGGTAGACTTTCCTACCTTATAAGTTTGAAAGTATGCATTAAAGGGAAGAGGGCGTGTATTATTTAGGTGACTTTCATAAGTAAACCTTTTGAGTTAACACAGTTGACTGTCCTGCTCAACCGAAGTGTCTTGTCCCAGTGATTTACTAGTGGTAAACCACAGGAGTGCGCCGAAACTCTGCGATTTACTGTATGAAATATAACGGGGATCATTCGTACTTTTTTACCTGGTCAGAAGCGAACATATATGTTAATGTTTTCGCATCAAAAGTCAAACACCTAAAGCTGCTAAGAGGTGGCAGTTTTAGCCCTTGCTAAAACTAAGATGTATTCAAACTCATGTGAGTGTAAACTGTAAAAAAAAAAACAGAACCTGCCGTCTTTGAAATAGCTCCTCATTTGGGGGGGTATAATAGGAGGACTGTTAAAAATTTATTTTAAACATACGTATTTACACATACACCGTTTAACTCTTCTAATTTCCATGAACTGACGTCTATGAGGCAGTAAGTTGAGAGCCTTAATATTGAAGTTATACAAACAAATGGAATGCTGAATGACTAAGACACATTTTATATCGGTATACTGTTAATTGTTTGATTTAGTTCAATTGTTGATTCAGTTTTTTTTTTGTCTTGGATAGAATTACTAGTTTCGTTCGGTATGTGATTTTGTCCAAAAAGCTTCCCATAAATAAACTATGTTAAAATACAGGGCAGCATGAAGATGTAATAACTTTATTGATAAAGCAATTCAAATTCAAAGTTTCAAAATAATCTTCGTAACAAGGAATTTCAATAACAGGATTCAACCATTCAAAACTAAGATTTTTAGGGGATGGACCTTGTCGCTGAAATCATTTTTTTATACACTATGTCCCCCTTAGTCCAAGAACTTTGCTTAGGTAAGTTGTATCCAAGCCAGCCTTGGAAGAAAAATTTGGACCTTTATGGGGGGAACCAGATGTGTTATTAACTAACTATAACGGGGATCACCCAAAATAAGACAACTTTGCTTGGACACTTGCAACAATCCACAAATACCGAGTGAGGTGGCATGTCTACAAATCTTC